>VYXD01002161.1:24824-87324 GCA_013397195.1 Hylia prasina | reverse complement strand
CTGTACACGTTGGCTATATTGGCTTCAGTTCTGGGTAGAGGTTCTCTAGCTTTTACTTACAAAGTATGGGTTTTTTTCTTATCCACTGATGTTGACTTGAAACTACCCTTGGAACAGCAGCTGTGTTTTACCATTCTAAAGTGAAAAAAACCCCACAGTTTATGTTCTCTATAGCTCAATACAAATCCTCCAGAACAAAACCACTGCAGGTTCAGATGTATCAGCTAAAAGTTATATGGTAGCTTTTTATTTTTCACACTAATTCGATAATTCTATGCACTAACTGCCTTGTAATTTGGGGGGGGAAAAAGACAAGCTAAAATAAATCATCAAAATGCAAAACAAAATAATGATGTTATAGTAAAAATACAATAATAATAATAAAAAAACCTCCACTAAAATAATTAGTTAAAAATTTACAATTAAATTATGCAATTTTGTTAGTGGAAGAACTGAGAGCATGATCTGAAATGTTTGACAATAGCACTGATATGTTGAAGTAGTGTCTCATTGTGGATCATAATCCCATAATATATCTGCTGTGCCTAGCCCTAGTTTATGGCATAATTGAAACAAGACATATATAATGTGGCTCCAGATTAAAAAAAAAAAAAAAAAAAAAAAAAAAAAAAAAAANAAAAAAAAAAAAAAAAAAAAAAAAAAAAGAGAAGATTAAAAGATTAAAATGACAAAATAATTCCTCTACTTGTACTTACAAAACTTTGGGTATCTGCTCAGCCCATTGGATGGGATGCTCAACCATTTTGGAAGGTTTGTGTATTTTGTATCTTTTAGAAGTTGCTGCAAAATCACAGAAGCTACTAATGGGAAAAGTTTGTTAAATCAACTTCAACAGCCCCCACTTATCCAAAACTGCTCCCTGTGAAGTTTTGTCCAGGTTAGATTTAAATGACTCAAGCAGTGGGTCTCCTGCAGCCTTCCTTGAGGGGTTGCTTTTAAAGGATATTGAATCTTACCTCTAGAACACTGTTCTGTGCTCTTTGACTTTCATGTTCCTTCTTATGAAAGTAAGAGTTCTGCAAGTGGAGATAAAGACTGTCTGGAGAGGAGAGTTGATACCTGTCAAGATGAGCCAACTTTAGTTTCCACTATAAATGCCCAGATCTTGAAAATTAAGGCCTCCTCACAAATTCTGGACTCCATCTATTCGCAAAATTTAAAAATTATTACAAGTTACTCTGGAAGGTAGAATATAAAATTGTCTGATTTCATATCATTTCAGCAACAAAGAAATAAAAGTGCCTCACCCTACTGACAATTGCTTCTCCCTCCTCCCTTTGATACCATGTAAATTACAACAGTGAAATATTTGCTGTGTGGCAAATGGTCAATGTCAAAATGCACAATGGTTTTAATAGATTCAAAACTTTATATGTCCTTCAGTTGTGTCTCTAAAATACAGATATCCAAAGTTCTGTACCTACAAGTAGAAAAATTATTTTAATTGTCATGATTCTATATCTTGTATTTTTTTTCACCACAACCACATCAGAATAACGAGAGGTTAAAATGCCTGTAAAACATATATATCATGTTGACAAGCCTAATATTAACTGTAAGAATTTGTATTTTGCCATTTTTCTTGACACAGAGTCAAGCACATTCAAAACACAGGCTTTGCATGTCTGTACATGTAATTTTTAAAAAAATTACTGTAGTGAAATTAGGCAAGGAATCCATCCTAATGAAAATACTCCTACAGAACAGTTCTCAGACAAAAATGAACCCTCAGGCTGATTTGGTGACTGGCTCATGTGACACTGTTTAACTAAGAAATTAGCACTGATGTGTTAGTACAGCATAAAACCACCTTGGTCTCTTAAAATAATTTTTTTAAAGCCTATGGAAGTTTAGGAGAATGTGTGGTGATATAAAAAGATACCAGTTAAAATGAGAACAGAACTTCCCAATACACTTCCTAGTTAGCTTAGTGGTAGGCTACTTGCATTAAAGATTTTACATATTATATACCTGTTGATTGAGAACTTTGTGAAAATGAGGAATCTCATTTCCTTTTTCATATTTAAGCTTTTTAAGGAACCTTAAATCAGCTTATAACAACAGTGATAAAATACTATAGGACTTCCATAAATCATACAAGGAAAGACATTCCTAAGTGAAGCCCATGTGGTTTTTATATTGGTTATGTTCTGGTTGCACCAATGGGAAAATGCCTGCTTGGAAATCTGTCTAAGTTGGCTGGTTAGGTGAGAATTAAACTGGGGTTTTTTTGTCAAAACAATAATAATACTGGTTTCAGCAAGGTTTCCATGAGTTCTATTAGGAATAGATGCCATGCTATAGTGGCCCACAATGCTGTTGTTTGTCATTGCTGTCTGGAAAGTTTGATAAACGGTGTGATATCAAACAATGGTAAATAAACCAAAGTAGTGAGGGGGTTTTGGTTCTCAGTGGCACAGTACTAAGACCAATGTAAAATTAAATGTAATCAAGACAAAGAAATTATTTAAATAAATAAGAAGACCTCCTTATGTGAAGAAAAATCAAACCCAACCAACTAAGACAAACCAAGATCTAAACTAGCATATGGCCACAGTAACTTTGTGAATATCTTTTGGGCAGGAAGGGTCTTGGGGGATATCTCAAAGATAGGCAGAGATGAAACGAATGGGATTTTGCAGGAAAGCTAGATTAATGTAGGAACCATCAAAGTGAAAACTAGATTGCCTGCTGGCTTGGAGTCTGATGGGGAAAGTCTCTCTATAGTGGGTGGTTTGTAAGCTCCCATTCTTATTTCAAACAATAGGTTGCCTGTTCCTTGCTGTTTGAAGTGAGTTTAATATTCATAAACACATCTACAAGCAATTTTCTGACTGAAGTGATGGGTGGTGGTGTTTAGCACTCCTGCACCACGTGATGGGGCTGCTTTGTGACCCTTCTTCCACAACATGTGTTTTCAGGACTCGAGCATCAGTAGGCCGGGTCGGTATATTAGTTGAACAGCTTCTTCCCAAAGAAAATCAGAGAACTGGGAGTGGTTTCACAGCATTCTGGGACCCGTTTTTTCCCAAATCTTACAGATTCTTGGGTGCAGCATGTATTTGCAGAAACTCTATGGCTTACATAGTGTTTGTTCAAAGAAAGTCATATCCTTGCTGCCTATGGTAATTTCAGAGATTTCATGTCACATTTATAAGGACGAAGATCTTAAAGCTGATGGCTTGGCCAAAAAATCAGACTGGGTAAAAATACACTGCACCCTCAAATGCTCCACTTGTTTCCACAGAGAAATGGTGTTCTTTATTTCCATTCCATGTAGTACACCATTGTTGTAGAGCAATTAACAGCTGCTCTATTTCTCTCCTACCCCATATATAACAGGCATTTCACAGAAACTGTTTATACCAGTTTAGAACCTGCTAGGGTGAAAAATACTATCTACATTTAAAATTAATTATCTATGTAATCTTTTGGTGTTTGGCCAGAACATAGATCTTCTTTTGCTTTTCCCCCATAGCTATTAATTGCTGTAATTGCTATTTTATTTCTTACACATGTTTATCAAGTAGTTACCCACAGTGTCTGTCTGATGACCCTGTTAATATTGCATAAAATTCCCCTGATCAAATTGCTTAGCATTTTTATTGGAATAACTCACCATTTCAATGAGACACAATTGTTTTAGAACAGATGGTGTGAAAAGTATATGGTGATATGTCATTATTTGTTCATAAAAGATTTTGTTGACACTAGTATTTAAACAGTCATTTAATATGCAGGAGCTAATTCAATGTCAAGGCGTTAGAGCTTACTGTTTTAAATCCTTGTTTTCAGTTCAAAATAAGAAAACTTGTAGGAGTGTTTGGTTTGAAGGCACACTAGAAAGCTGAACACTAAATAATTAGGTGTAGAAGAAAGTCCACCTGCAACTAATTTTAAATCATTCCTGGTTCTGTTATGTACTTTTACCTTTCCTTTTAAAATATAATTTATACACTGTTTCTATAAGAAGTATTTCATAACTCTTTTTGTTTATTTCTCTGTTTACTGATTTATGAATCTTACATGATGTTCTAAAAATCTAGTTTCCATTCTTCATTTAAGGGATTTTTGAAATTTCTTTCTTTCTTTCTTTCTTTCCTTCTTTCCTTCTTTCCTTCTTTCCTTCTTTCCTTCTTTCTTTCCTTCTTTCTTTCCTTCTTTCTTTCCTTCTTTCTTTCCGTCTTTCTTTCTTTCTTTCTTTCTTTCTTTCTTTCTTTCTTTCTTTCTTTCTTTCTTTCTTTCTTTTTCTTTCCTTCTTTCCTTCCTTCCTTCCTTCTTTCCTTCTTTCCTTCTTTCCTTCTTTTTCTTCCTTCCTTTCCTTTCCTTTCCTTTCCTTTCCTTTCCTTTCCTTTCCTTTCCTTTCCTTTCCTTTCCTTTCCTTTCCCTCCCTATGATACACAGATACATGTATTCCTCATGTTGATCTAGTTGGTCTGACAGGAAGGGTTGATCTTTCACACCTCACTAAACTTCAGGTACAGGAAGTGAAGAAATTATTGCCTGTTTGAAACTCACAACTCCCTATGACCATTGGAAATGAGGGGGAAAAAATAGATTAGCTGGGATCTGTGGACTGGGAATCCCTAGTCTGGAATTCATAGACAATTATGACCAGAGAGGTTTGCTTTCTGCATTACACAGGCCATAAAACTTCTTTGAGTCTTCCATATAATGCAGAAAATAAATGCTCACCTATAGCCAAAGTGAACTGAGCTCAGAAATGTGCATTCCTTTCTGCCATTGCACAGTCTGCATCACTTACTGCACCAGGTCTCTTACAGGCCATTCATGGTGGAGTAATTTGATTCTGGTCTGTCACACAAGGTTGAGCAGCAACCTGAATATACAAATACTTACAGCATTCATTATTGATAAGACTTGGAAAAGCATTGGATAATGTGTTACTTAATGTATTTTTACTTAATATACTTATTGTAGGCAACTTCAGATGGATGATGACTTCAGATACATGAAGGATTGCACAGCACTCAGCAAATCAACAATTTTTGTTTACTTTTATGTTTGCATGAAAGTCATGATGAGTCAGCTGCAACATAAACCATTGACACAGCAGTTTGTCTGTCATCAAGAAGGTTTAATTATTGGAGGCATCAAGAGAATTGAAAATAGATTCTCTATGCAATCTGGGCAGCTTAGGTGTATTTTAAAAACACAACCCAAAACAACTTTACACTAAGAACTTTGATGACACAACTTTTTTCATGCCATGTATAAACCTCACAGGATACTTTGTCGTACAGCACTCCCTCTCCTACCCCTTCCAAACTAATGAAATAATGCAGAAACACTACTGGCTTTGAACAGCATCCCTCAAAGGGTAAGCCTTCTAACAAAATCAATTAAAGAAAATTCAGACCCCAATAATATTCACCAGACAGCCACTGTTTCCCTAATTCTCAAAACATAGGTGCCATAGCTATTATGACTATTAAAAATTATTAATTCCACATCACAGATTGAATCATAGTAAATAGACCAAAATCTTACTGAAGTAAATAAACTTTAAAAGCCTTGCAATAATTAATAATGTAGCACAAAACACCTAGCAGTTGAGTTAAGGTGATCCAATGCTTCAGGTGTGACGGCACAGCAGGATAGCTTCTGCAGACTTGACACTTTGGAGCAAAGGGCTTGCTGCATACCATTCTGGGAAATAAAAAAGCCACTGTTTTTCAGTAGTTAACATTAAAACCAGGTAGGAAGAAGCATCTGTTAAACCAGGTAGAGCAGCACATTAGTATAGAAACATTGCTTTTGGAAGCCCAGCTAATACCATGTTTTGGAGCACTTCAGATACCTTAAAATCACAAAGCAGCACGGGATGACTGATGATACCTGTCAACGTTGTATCTTCCAAGCATCACTAATATCCCTGATACAGATTTCCCAGTTAGGGAAGAACTGCTGAGTATGCTGGAAACAGAGTGGAGGATGAGGCAGTCCAGGCTATGAGAGCAAGGAAAAATGAAGCACAGCTGGTGACTTGCTGGGCAGAAACTCCATACCATGCCACATCTGTGCCAGATGTTTTATGCCACAGTTCTCAGGAAAAAAAAAAAAAACAACAACAAAAAAAATGAACCAACAAAATCAATCAATCAATCAAACACAACCAAAAGCCCAATAACCACCAAAACCAATAGCTGAATGCCAGATTTTCCAGAGAAGTTATAATCTTTTTAGCCTTTTCAAGCTTTCTGCAAGACGTTTTAGCTGCAAGCTCAGACATTATGTGTTTTTCCTGGAATGGTTCCCATTTCATTTATCATTTTTAATGTTATTGTCCCAGTTACTAAGTAACATAAAGTTGCCATACACATCCTTCCCTTTAAATGCTATTTCTGTGTTATACTTGATACTTTAAATCATCCAGTCAATTCATTTATGTACATAAAAGGATCAGAGAAACAACAGGTTTTATTGACTGAAATATTGAAGTGCTTTAACTTCAACAAACCGTAGCTTTGTTCAACAGAGTGTTTATTTGTAAGTCAGTGTTCCAGTCTTCCATGCTAAATAAGAAGATTATTAAAACAAAAGACTACATTTTTGAGATATTAAATGTATTATGAAGTAACCCAGTTCTACAGAAAATGAGAACTTTTCAGAAGTGATGTGGCCACATCCAACTTCAGCTGACAGAAGGATAAGTAGCTTATTTACATTTAAAGCAGTGAAACATTTTGTCCCTTGATTGAGAATTATAGACTCCCACATTTGTAATGCTTATTTTAGGCTTGCATAGCTCAGCTTTGAGTCACTGGTCAGCTCATTATGATTATGCATTTGCTGTTGGAAGTGCTATCTGTTTTCTCTGCACTCCACAAGTACTCCCACAAGGCAAACTTAAATTCCCACAGAGGTATCTTTGGAGGCATTTGTAAACTTGGAGTAACTCCTGCATACTTGTCTTTTTATCTCTCTTTTCAAGTGACAGAGAAGTAGCAATGGAAATATCTAATATGACAAGATGTGCACTGTCAGATTCTCAACAACACCACCCCCCTTTCATCATCCTGTCTTTGTTAGGCCAGGGTAATTAGTTCTTCTCGTGGCTGGTAATTAAAGCCAGATCTCATGGACCTAAACACTTTGGGAAAGAAGATTAATGATAGTGCCTCTGGTTTTGGGCCTCACAAAGGTGGGGAAATTGTAACGAGTAGGAGGAGGAATGTGGAGGAAAGAAGTTGTTCTGTGCACTAATTGGAGAAAATGGCAAACACATGACTTCTGGGAAGAGAAAAGTATAATGGCATTGTCTTCTCCATTTTTGTAAGATGTTTGCTTGCAGTATATTTCCCTTCAACTTGAGTGCACCAGGAAGGATAGAAATAATTTTCCTCCCACTAAGAAACGCAGGTAGAGGAGTGTGGAGGCAGCAGCCACCCAGTATGACTGAGAGTGGCTTAGCTTTGACTGATGACTGAGCGAGCCTGCATCCCAGATATGGTCAGGGCAAGGGTCACTCACCAATGCGTTCTTTGTATCCTCTTTTGTTTTAGAATCTCAAAGAGAGGTTAGAAAATCTGTCTTCCAAGATGCTAACTGATGTAGAGTTTTGGTTTTGTTTTTGTGGGGTTTTTATTTTCTTATTTTTTTTTATTTTAATTATTTATTTATTTTAATATCTGTATAGGCTTACTAAAAAAATAATTAAAAGTATTAGCTTTTGAGATTTCATTCCCCTCCCCCCAAAAAACCCTCAAATGATGAACATGAAGTTTTGAAGCAAACTATTTGAGACAAAATGTTAAAAATCTGATTTAGTTCTTCAAGTATCTATCTGTATCAGCATTCCTAGAATCATAGAATGGTTTGGGTTGGAAGGGACCTTAAAGATTATTTAGTTCCAACCCTCCTGAGAAGGGCATGGACAAATTAAAACTCTTAAATTCAGTGGAATTTATGTACATCTCATGTCCAAGAGCAGGTCATAAGTGCTTGATTGCAAGATCAGCTGTTGTTGTTATTAAAGTTTTGTAGTACTGGAACACTAAAGGGACCCTTATCTAATTAGGATCCCATTCAACACTGGAATAAAAATAAATCTGTTGTGTAAGGAAGAGTTCACTCTAACATGGGAAGACAGGTGAAGTGTATTTTGGAGGAAGGAAACAAAAGACAAAGAAAGAAGACGTAAGGGAAAAAAACCAAAATCTTTTCAAGCAAAGTGACCTTAAGAATGTGCAGTGAAGTATTGGGCAGTTCTACACCTTCATTTGCATCCCAGTTGTAAATAAGCTTGAAACTGAGCTAAAAAAGAAAAATCAGTGAATGGTTCATGCGGTCTCGGGGTCACCATTTATGGTTGTGATGCAAGCAGTGAAAACAGGACTCATGGATTTCAATATCAGAAGGCTTAAAGATTTATTAAAGTTGACTGCATTCTTTCTGGGCTTGGGCTATTCTGCCCAGGTGAAGAGCATGCTGCTTCTTCCTTCCCTGCTCCGTGCAGCACCCCCCTCCCCCCAGTCCTTCCCATACCAAAGATAACAAAACTTCACCCATTGGTCAGGAAAGAAAGCAAAGCCCCATCTCGTGGAAGACAGAGATACAGGAGAGAATTGTTTACAGAACTTGAGCTGCATTTCTCTGCTTTCCCAGAGAATATTTCTCTGCAGGGAAACATATATTATGTTCATACTACATCTTCACAATAAACAGAGAGGGTAATCAAGCCATACAAGTCCATGTGCCTGCTTTTGTTGGTCCTTACTCATAGTCTTTGAGGAAAAACACAGCTTGATATTTAACTCCCATTTAAACAATTAAAATAAGCAGCTCAGGGACAGTTTCGTTTACTTCTGTTCCAGACCATACGTATTCTATGTGAACTACCCCTAATTGTCATTCAACAGTGACAAAGCTAATTTTAAAATAATAAGGAAGTTGTCCCATTAGGTTCTCTAGTTACATAAAAACTTTTTCCATCTCCACAAACACAAATTAATAGGAAAATTACAGAACCAGATCTCCACCACAGGAATCTGTTTCCCTGCTTCTTCTCTCTAACATGAGTCAGTTTGGTACATGAATTTTTACCAGGTGTGGAAATGTATGTTAGCACTGAGATTGTGTAAAACTTCTAATTCAATGGAGCTTTACGTGTCTGAACTCCAAATATTTAACTTAGGTTTATTGGCTCCCTGCTTTTTAAGGAACCTTATGTGGATTAAACTCTGCCTAGTAGGCCATGTATGTTAAGTTTCCAGTAATAATTTTCCCCCTAGTTTCTCACTTCTTTTACTGAGGATAACAGAAAGACTGAAGTAAAACTAGTAAACCAGGAAGAGCTTACCTTTTTCAAATCTCACCAGCAGTTTATAACAGTATCTGTGCTTCATCTTGTTATTTATTTGAGTCACTTTTTTTCAGAATGGGCTCCAAGTTTTAGGCAATAACTTGCATGACTCAGACCTTGGAATGATAATAAAAAAAGGTCATTCACTAAGTGCATCTACACAAATTTTCATGTGTGTGCACATGCAACTAAGGAGTAAAAAGTACTCTTCAGATGTTCTACTGCACAAAAAAAAAGGTCTTATATGCTCTCAAAAATGTAAGGCATAGCAGAATGGGAAACTGGTGTATTATGGTATATTTAAAACAACTAACATGCAATTCAAACCTTGGCTGCAGTCAAAGCGGGCTTTGGATGCCAAGACCTGAACAGCAGATCCCTACAAAGTGTGAAAAAGATTATTGAAAACTGATCCAAGTGTTTAAAGGATTAGCAAAGTAAAGGCAGGCTTGGATTTTCTCTGACCTGACAGTACTGGCTTTTGAGCCAGCTTCCAAGAGTTTTCAGTATTCTTCATTGTTGCGGTGGCTTGTGCAGTTTCCAGAAGGTCATGATTAGTGACAGAGGCTGGATTAACTGAGAAATTTACAAAGTTCAGAATTAAAACTCATGGGTTGATAAGGGTCTAATTAGCATTTTAGAGGCTGTGGAACCATAAATTCACAGTGTCTCCAGGGACTGAAAGAGCAACTGAATGTTTTCTGAAGGAACTTGTCATATACTTTCTGGGACAGGAAGAGCCATCACAACAGACCTAATGCTTAACAAACAGTGTGGGAAAAGTTCAAAGGCTCATTTGGACCGATGCATCTCATGAAAAAGAACAGAGGCCATAAAGACGAATGTAACAACTGGCAAGAAAAATGATCTAAGTAAAAATTTTCACTGGCAGAGGGTTGAGACAAGAATCAGTTATTTTTGTAGTGTAAGCTTGAGAGTATGTGATTGTTAGTGTGCCATAAATATACTAGTCATATGTTAGTTATATACTAATATAATATACTAATATACTATATATTGCCATAAATATATTAGTCAACTTGACTAAATTAAAAGGTAAGTAAATATTTACTTAAAAGTATTTAGGTACAAGAATTATATTTATGATAGTGTTGTCCAGATTTCTGTCCACAGTACTTTTTATTTATAGGTTTTTCTTCCAATATTACAGTAAAGAATTGTCCAAAATTCAGAGCATTCTGATTCCTATTGTTTCAGGCTTTTGCAGATTGCTGTTGCAGAAAGAAAAAAGAATGTGTGATCTGTAGTGATGGTGGGAAAACAAGTGTTAATATTCAGTTCTGGCCAGTCTGAAGAAAGCAGAAATGTGCATTTTTCCAGAGGGTGCAATTCAGATTGTTTTACCGAAGGAAGAGAAAGCTTAGAGAAAAAAAAAAAGAAAGAGGAAAATGAATAAATGGTCATAAGAACAAAAATCTTCCAAATCTTTTTTCATTTCTGAGCCAGATCATGAATACATTTGCCTGAGTAAAGACTAAGTTCAAAAGTAATGTGCTAGCATTTAGCTCTGAACTTTGTGCAAGTGTGTGACTGTGAGTGTTGTACAAGATAGGACCTACATTCTTCAAGTTAAATAAACATAATGAACAGATGCAAGTTATATCCTGGAACTCTATATGTTTTCTCCAAATTTTTTAAATGTTAGGAGGATAAATTGGAATTGGGAACTTTTAATCACCTTTGTTGTAAGCCAGTCTCTTCAAGGGGCTTCCAGAGCAAAGCAAGCCACAGCCTGATTGATCGTTTTTAAAGGGATTCCATTGGCCACACATGTACTCAAAGCCAAGGCTTTCATATTTTCTGTGACAAAAGTAATCCTGGTTAAGTTCACAAGGTGAATATAGAAAAAAACCCAAGAGAATGAGAACTAGAAGAAACTTGTATTTCTCATTTTCAGGCTTACCATACACAGTGTTTCCCACCTTCAGTCATATGGGAATTCCTCCCCACAAAAATAACAGAGTGACCAAACCTTTTTGCTCTTCTTTTCTCAGGAGACATGAAACAACTAGAAGCAGTCTGAAATGCTGGATAGTCCTAAATAAGAAAACTCTGTGGAAAACAAAAACAACTCCCAAAAACTTTACATACAACCTGCATCATCTTCATGTAAAAATTTACTTTCTTGTTCAATGCTGCACTCAGTTTTTAAAACAGCAATAACAAGGAAGAAATTTACAGTCATTTAAACACCGTGGACAGGCTTTGCTAAGCTGCAGTGCTTTGGCTACTGATAAAACAAATTAGCATCAGAGTATGAATAGGACAAGATAGTGCTATGACAGAAATAATATAAGGAATACTAAGAACCCAGGTGTACATAATTAAGATTGTAATTCAAGCAAAGGGTTCTGGTGACATCATTTATCAATGTCACTGCAAACTCTCAGTGGAATTACAGCTTGTATGTAGAATTCAAATATACGCGATTTGTTGGAATACATGAGGAATGTTTCTATTAAAAGTAGACAGACAATATGTTAACCTCAACTAGTGGTGGTGACAGGATGAGATACAAAAAGAAGAGCTTTTTTCCCTATTCTGGCACAAAAGAAGGATGAAGCAGTCAGAGTTTTTCTAAGATATTTGGAAATTGAATTTATTTAAAATACTTACTAAGGAATTTTTCACCCCAAAAAGAAGCAGAAAAAGTTTCCGTTCTAATGTGATTCAACGTGTCAAAAAATAACAGAGTTTTACTGCAAAAATGAAAAAAGGAGTGGCCAAAACTACTGCTTTGTCCATCTCATTGTGTAACACTAAATCACATTAAAATGAGCTCAAGAAAAAAAATTTCCATCAAAAGGATGATATAAAATATTTACAATTAAACACACAGTAAGGCTAGTAGTAAATTATTAATTGCAAATTAACTCATTTTTAGGAGGAAAAAAGAGTGAACATTGGTGCTCGTAAATACATGTGCTGAAAGAAGATTATAATCTTTACTCTTTCTGAATGTCTGATTCTGGTTTTATTCTTATAATCAGAATACTTTTATGAACATAATTATGAAAGAGAGGGTCCTCAGTCTATGAGAATTTTTAATGCCTTAATTGAACTTAAATGCTATAATGCAAAATCACATTCTTAAATTATGCTCCTAAATATAACTTCAATGCCAAACTACTTTTTACTCAGTTACCTTGTGGATTTTTCAGCCTCATCCAGATGCCCACACACCTTGCACAATAAAAGTGAGCATCATCTCCTTGAGAAAGCATCACTCAGGAAATAGTGATGCAACCCAGAAATACAGTGCAGAATGGTGTGAGGCTTGAGTACTAAATGATTAGAGAGAAATATGTTAATCAATGCAGTGAAGAAAATGTTTCCTTTGACTTGATTAACTTAGCACTAAATCTCACCTGCATGAAGTGCTTACAGCTATAGCCATAAAAATTCATTAAATTAGTCAAGGCACAGTGGATTTTTCAGTTTTGGTCACTTTTTGAAGTACTCTGACTGAACCCTATAAACTGCATTCCAACAAGTGTACAGCAAAACTTGTGATGCTCTTGAATACAATCTAAAATATGTTTCTGGATTCTATATGGTCATCTATATAGTATCACCAATTTTTCAAGTTTGTCATTTGTACACTGTCATAATATCTCAAAAGATAATATATTCTGTGAAACTTTCAGGAAGTGCTGACTGACGTAATGCAGTCATGGGGTATTTAATTCTCATTAGAGGGTTGTGGGGGTTTTAGTTCTCTGTTGCTGAAGTGCATAACTTTTGTGAAAAGTGAAATGCACAACGACTTGGGAACTTGTAGGGTAGCAACACTTCTAGTCCATGTTCACAAGTCTTGAAAGTCGAGCCTTGTACATTATGCTTGAAGAGAATAACCTGAACAGTAGCAGTTTTGACCTTGAGTAACTTAATTTGGAAAGGAAATTTGGCCAAACTATCTCAATGCAGGAGTTCTCATCAAGGATTAATGCAGAGGATCAATATGAACTTTTTATAGCAGACTATTTTTGAAAGAGGACAACAAAAGGTTAGAGTACTTTAAAACTTGAAAAAGCAAATTAGTATGACGTAAAGTGGGCAGTATAGGAATGGGAATGGAAAAAGCAGGGATCTTGATTTCATGCCAGCATTTAGTAATACCATGCAAGAAAAAACCAGAGAAATCTGACTTTAAAATTATATTTTTGTATCTTTTTGCAACCAAAGCTGAGTTTATAAACATTTCACTACTCTGTCTCCTCTTCTCTTCATGGTGATGCTGAATGACAAACACTCATGATTACAGTTGACTGATGTTACTGTCAGAATTTTTCTATTTTCTACAAGGTCAAAATTGCATATAAACATATGTCTTTATTTGAAAATTTAAAGACTTAATTACCTCCTAAAAAAAAGAGTTATGGGAAACACATAAACATAGCTCTTCCTTAAGTTCCTGTACACACAAATCCCACTCCTGAAGTGTAAGAGCTCCTGTAATGGGGAATCAGGCCCCTTAATAGCCCTGTCAGTAGCAACAGATATTTATGCATGACCTTACGTTACCTTACCTAAGGAGCTAAAGGACAGATTGATCCACTTACTTCCCCATCACTGTCTCCTTTCCCCTTGCCTCTCCCTTAACTGCAAATCAAACTCTAATATGGCTTCTTAGCCCAACTCACATCTGACATTTTTCTCCACTGTCACGTGGCAGACTCACAAGAGCTGACTACCTCCCCATGGGCCATTTCTGTTCAGCAAGCTCCATGAGCACTGGGGGTGTTTAGGAGGTCCAGAAGGCATGTCCAGCAATCTGCAGCCATTCCAGCATAACCATCTGTGGTGGATTCCAGTGCATTTTAATCCATTCCAGAATGCTGTTAAAAGCCTGGTTGACATCTCTGTACATGGCACCAAATGTGTTTTAAGAAATGTTATCCAAGCTTTCTGCAAAATAAAAAAATTTCTAGCATGGTTATTTAATTCAGGGTCTCAAATTTTCTGTTTCTGAGACTTGCTAAGGCAAAATTACAAGTAGTCTCCTTTCCTTAGGCCTCTTCAGTTTTGACCTGTGCTCTTTTGAATAAGAGTAAGCTGAATTCTTGAAAGACAGCAAATGGTTTTGCCAGAGAAGCTATCTTCTTGAGATCTTCCTCTCGTCTTCTCCTTACTTGGGTTTTTTTCCCTGAGGATGAGTCAGTGGCACCAATTCTCTTTATTCAGATGGGGGAAGAAAAAAAAAAAGGATATTTGTGAGACAACGACAAATTGTCACCCCTGAAATTTCAGTTCTTTGTTCTCCTTCTCCTCACTCATTTTCTGTCTTTTGTAATCCCTGCCTCCCATTTGGGTTCCTATACCCAAATATTTGGTATTTCTGCTCTTTGGACTCCAGTTCTTGTCTTCCCTCTCCTTGAAGCTGAGTGTATGTTTAAAGAGAGGTGAAGATGCTTCAGGTGATGGAGGGAGAAAGACCATGATCTTTTTTCTCCAAATGTCTCCATTCTGGTTTGGAAGTTAACTGGGGTTTAGTGATATTTTCAATAATGGCTCGTTGATGCACTGTTTTCAAACGTGAACTCTGCTTTCAACAGCAGAACAATAAAGATGTAGTGCTTAATAATGAAGAACAGCATTTTTTATTTTACAAAACAAGCCTCTCAGCTTCAGTGGTGTTATTCATGAATAACACCTTGTGCATATGCATTATGAGACAGTGCTTAATTGAATGATTGCATAATATGTTGTTTCACAGAATAAAATATGAAATATTCATTAGGCCAGAGAGGGAGTTAGAATGCCTGGTGGTTAAATCACTCACCAGGGAAATACAGCTCCAACTCCTTCCTTATAGTGAATATGTAAGTGTTTTATACAAAAAGGCTTTAAAAGCAGCTAGGATTGTTTTCCCCAAAATCTACTATACTGTCATTGCCAGAGTACTATCCCAACAGGCAAGAGTGTGCTCTGACTGGGGCATGGAAGGACACAGTTAAACACAGATCACCCACATCCTTTCAGGTAGTTAAAGGAGTCAGATCTGCCTTAAGCAGGCAGCTGGGTTTAATGGAACTAAAAACTCCCTACTGTGCTTGTTTTTCAGGAAATTATTGTCTTGGTATAGGTGTCTCATTCAGGAAAGGGCTTCCAGATGTGACTCCAGAATGGAAGGAAGAACTTTATGCAGTCTAAATCCACACTCAGATAAGTCCCTCTGTGAAACATGGTGCAAGCAGTCTGTGCACATCCTTAGCTGAAAGTGGAGGGCTCTCCACCCACTTTTTGCTGCTTTGAGTCAACTGCTAAGAACCCAGCTCACTTCATGATTTGAACTGGGAAACTGGATGGTGATAGGATACCAAATATATTGTAATAATCTAGTTACTTATTGTAATAATTAGTTAGTTAGTTCAACACTTAAATCCTGTTGCAAATTTAACCTTTGCTAATCTGTGAGGTGGAAAGATCTTCAGGAGGTAAAGTAATACCTAAATAATGCCCTCAAAATTATGAGATCTTAATTTGATCTCATAATCATTGTGGCTGTTGGAATCATAAGAAAGCTTATTGAAGGGTAAAGAAGTTTGCAATGGCTGAAATTAGGAGGAAAATCATGCTTCTTAAAAAAATTAATTAGAAAATTATTTACATCTCAGACAACAGTCAGCACTGTCAAAAGATATGTATGTGTTTTATGAGTTACTAGTAAATAGCAATAAAAAATGGCTTTTGATTTTGTGTAGGGTATCATGGAGAGGCATTCTCCTGGCATATTTATTTTTGCATTTATTCAGGAAATAAAAGAGAAAGGGAGATTGGGGAAATAGCTCACTCTGGGGAGATAGAATCAGTCAGAATAAATAAATATGCCCAAAACAATAACAGAAGCAAATGTGGCACCAAATATCACTGATAGACAAAGAATGCATTAATTCAGCATTGCAAATTACTTTTGCTTAAGGCAGATTTATTTGGTATACTCTCTTAATTATTGCTCTTCTCATCAGTTTGCAACTCAAAGCACATTGTCTCAGTAGCAATTAGGGAATGATATAATTATATGAAACTTTAGGAACAAGAGGAAGCTTCTGAATCAAAATGCTAGAGAATTTTTTTTAAAAGTTTGTGTTGAAACAGATGCCTTGTGCACTGTCCATCTGGAGAACCCATTCCACATCTTTGGAGGCTCAGGAAACAATCTGCATCAGCAGACACTTGATTTTTATATCATCTTTTCAACTCACCTTCTCTTTGAATGCTCAGCCTTTTCCCAGGCATGGAGAAGACAGAAGTAAGTGGCTGGTGAATTAAAGGGTTCAGCTTCTTGGCTCCTGTTCATCCACAGAGTGGTTTCCCTTGAGGACATTCTGCTTATATAAACACATAGGCATCTATAGCTCTAGAGAAGATCTCTCTCAGTACCTGACTGGTTCTAGAAGAAGCAGCTACTGTACAAAGGCAGGGAACAGAAACGTTTGTGTATCTGCTTTTGTGTGTCCAAAGGATTAGAGGTCTCTTAACCTCTGTCTGTCACAGCAGCAGGACAAACTCTGAGAGCCTATCTGCCATCATCACCCAGGGGCCAGGAGTCTAACTCATTTTTTTTTTCTTCACTGACCTTCCTGCACTGATGAGCTCAAACATTATTAAGAACATTTCTGTCTAAACCACCTAAAAAGTCCAGGTTGTTTCAGCAGATCAACCCAAAAGATATGCTGGTTCATGGAAGTGCACTAATGTGAATATCTATCAATATATGTGGACTGGCTAAAGTTCAAGGTTTTATGAAAGCAGTCACCATAGTGAACTACTCAGTTTAAGAGTTCATAAGAACACAAAAGTTTGCTGCCTTTATATTCTTTTGTCCAGTGAGTTTAGGATACCGTCCACAAATGAAAAATAGTGAATTGCCTTCTCTGTTCAGTGTTACAATTAGTTAATTCAGCTGAAACCATAATAAATACTCACTAAAGCTGTTAGTACTGCTAAAATCATTAAGATGACTGCGGTATTAAAAAAAAAAATTAATTACAGATATGGTACCTTTAATATTTTGGGTAGTCACTTTGAAACTGATATTTCCCCATCTGCTGTGTTTTACTTAATGACCAGACCCATTTTCTTCTTAAAGACAGAACAAGAAATAGGGTACTTAGTTTTGAGAAATCCTGATTTTTTCAACTTTAAATGGAAGAGTAGGTTTACAGTCAGCCATAACATCCATTTAACATAGGTTTATATTTTATGGGGCAAGTAAATCTTCCCAGTTGCGTAAGTAGTAGTAATTTGATTTTTAGAAAAAGTAAAAAAGAAGCTAAATATTTCTCAAATCAACCAAAGAGGGAAAGAGCTAAAGATTGGGAGAATTTGCTACCAAGGAGCCTATTTATTTACAGTTAGCCTCTGGAATCTTGTTTTTTGGTAGCTATTTTGCCAACATGCAAAACATCTAGAAGTGTGTAAATATGAGTAACTCTATTCACTCTATTCACCTGTCCTAAGTGCAGAAATCTGTCTTAAAATATTACAATTTTTTTTTTATTTTTATTATTTTTTTTAATACAAAGCAAGTTGTCATTGTTTTCTTTTGCATTAGTATTGATCATCATTATTTTAGCAGCATATCAGCCTAAGAGATACTTTATATGAATTTAAGTAAGTCTAAGGTTGGGATAGTTGCAGTTTCTCAAGAACTGACCAGACAGAATTCAAGTAGAGCCTTGCCTTAGGTATCTACAAATCAGACATATGAAAAAGAAGATCTACCTCTGCAGCTTACAATTTCTTTGTTTCTGAGAATATTGCTTTAAAAATAAATATCTGTATTCTAATAATGTAAGAGCTTCTCAGACTACTCTTTGTCACATTACATGTGACAAAGATGCCATGCTACTGCTGCTTTCCATGGAAGGCAGTTAATTCATAGAGAATATTTTATTTCATGTCAGTGTCAAAGAACAGGTATTACAGCCATTATCATCCCAAACTGGGTTCCTGTCTGTTCTAAATGGATATTAATCTGAAGCCAATATGTCAATAGTAACCCAGAAGTCTGTGGTTGGGGCTGATAATGCCTGTGAGACAACACATGAATATAGAAGGGACACTTCCAGTAATATCCAGGTTCAGCCTATATTTCAGAATGGTATGTCAGACCATAAATATATTGTCTGGCTGATAGTGTGCATTTGGCTTACATCAGAAATCCAGTTTTTCTGGAAGTTCATCCGTTCCCTTTCAGGTAGGTGTTAGTCCAAATGAAGACCACAGCAGGGAGTCAGGAGATAGCTCTGATTCCTTCAGGATGAAGGAGTGGCCCTATGAATGGATGAAGATAAATCATGATAAAACATATGGAGGGGAAAATAATGGCAGAATTGAGATTAGGATAAGAGGTCATATGTACAGCCAGATCATGTTACAGCAAAACAACTGTGATTTCGGGACACCACACCAGAAAGTTTAGGTGATCATAGGAGGAATTTGGGTGATTTATAAATTAACTGAAAGGAAAAATCAGGTAACTATTCATTTTAAGTGTGTTTTCAATAGACTTCTATGTTCTATTCAAATGTCTGACTTGAGAAGGAATATAATGCTGGCTGCTCCAATGGAAGCAATTATTGATAATGTGGGAATTTGGCTGAGTAGAAAAGTTGTTGCCTCACTGCAGCAAATTTCCAGTGAGGATAATTATTGAATAAGGATTCCACTTATGATAAACTGTAAACAGAAATGAGAAGGGAACAGAAGACTGCAAAGAAAGTTGGGGCTACATTTGAGTAGAGATAAAGCCTCCTTTTCCATTTTTCAGTCCTCTTCAGGGGAAGGGGGCCCATGGATCTCAGGAGTGATGCTAAGGCCATGTTAGCAGGGTGGAGGGCTGATGGCAGTTTGCCACCACGTGGTGTGGATTACAAAGGAAGTATGACCTGCACTGGACGAGTCATTGCCAGATGGTTCCCAGATGTGTTATTTATGAAGTCACGGCCTACTTAAACCACATTCCTGGTGTCTTGTCTTCTTTTCCTGTAATGTCCAAGACATTAATGAAGGAATGTATGAGAACCAAATAGCAGACCAGTTGTCAAAAACCAAATGGCAACAGAAATCCTTTCCTGTCTCTGGATATATGTAAATACATATTAGATTAACAAAACCAGCTTTAAACAGCTGATCCCTGAAGAGTCATAGAACTGGCAGTAGTGCAGTTTAAGGACAGTACTTATCTTGGCCTCATCATTCCCTCGTGAATGTCTACCATAAAACCTTAGCACATTATCCTTGATGATTCTGTTCTTATAATTTCTTCCTTCCAAAGAGCCCTCTCTCCCTTAGCTTCCTCAGTGCAGATTAAAAAAGTCTTATATATAAAATCTAGGTCATTCTTTAAAATACCAAGTAAATATGGATGAATGCTGTAGTGTTTCAGATGATCTGACAATGTCAAATATAGTTTGTGGGTTGATTGGTTGGTTGGTTTGTTTGCTTAGATTAGTCAGGTCTGGCAACATGCTGATATGACTGACTGATCATGCAAGTTTCTTACCAGAAGGTAATTTATTCAGTTTGAGTAATGCATCTGAGGCAATGCAGTAATGGTGCATTAGAGCAGAATTTTCTATTGCTTTTGTTGGTGTGGGTTTTTTTGTCTTGTTAGAAATGAATGGAATATGATTTGGGTTTGTTTTTTTTTCCCAGTTGCTATAGTTATGAGAAACAATTCCTGAGTCATTGCTAAGAAGGTAGAAAAGAATACTGCAAACAAGCAACCGCTTTGTAACATCCTAGAGACAGAACTGTAGCAATATGACTTGACATACAGAATAACATCAGTTGGCAAAAGTTTTATTGATTACTACCTACCATGTGATGGGCCCTCAGGTTTTAATAAATAAGCTGGAATTCTACTAGTACAAGAAGTAATAGAACTATGTTTAAAACAATTCAGAAATATTTATTCTGAATGCAGAAAGCTCATGACAGATAATTTTGCATACAACATTGTTATGCAGCTATTCAAAGCAGACAGCAACCTGTTTGCTTTCTATTCCCAGAAAGTATGGGCTATATATTAACATTGATTTTTCATTAGAGTGAGCTGTGTTTCTTTCTCAATTTGTTCCCTTGGTGAGCAGCTTTCCTAGGTGGAGGCCAGTGTAAATGAAATCTGAATATGTCCATAATATGAAATAGTGCTGCAAATATATTTAGGGTCAATGGGATTTTTCTATTTATGTAGTATTCTACTTTAATGTAGATACCAAGAAAAATGAAACTCCTGTAATCCATTTCAGAAAAATACAGAACAGCAAAAAAGATATGTGCAGCACATTTTGTATAGGTACAAGCACTCAAAGATAAACAGATTGGTCATCTTCATTAGGACAAAACATTTTATATCATTCATCTGACTGTTAGAAGGAGAGAAAAATATATTTTTATCATTATAGAAAAACTATGGAATCTGTTAGCTTCTTGTTAGAAATATTATCCTTTGTTAAAACTGTATGAAGTTAATACTATATGCAGTAGGGAAAGGAACAGTGATATACAGATATCTATGTTTAGGCTAAAGGCATTTTATGCATACATTAGAGGACAAAGAGCTCACAGATTAAGAGCTAATAATTTGACAAAGAAGTGAGGGGGTAATTTATTGAAACAAAACCAAACTAACTACCTGGCTTTTACCATTGTTTAAAATACAACCTTCTTGCACAGATAGATAAGCCAGGTTAAAATAATTTCAGAACAATAATGACTGGCAGGAAAGAGCACATCAATTGCATCACAACTCACACAAGTGGAAGTTAATTGAACAATGCATTAATCTAGTCTAATTATTCCAGATATTTTTAGACATTAAATTCTTACAAAATTTACATTTCAAAATAGTGTATCAATTTAGTTTATACCTTCATAATCTTACTTTTCCTGATTTCCAGTTAAAACTTGATTCCAGTACAAATCCATCATTGTTGCTAACTGTTCAGTAAGTGCAATAGATTTGATCAGTGTTTGACTTGTCCCAAAATATTTTTATGAGGAGGGTACACAATTTCTTTTTTTTTTCTCCATATTTAACGTACATTATACTAGGACTCTCTCATTCAGAAAAGTGATTTATTACTTAGCTTCCATCTGAGTTGTGTAAAAAATTTATTAATATGAGAAAGCCTAATTCTAGTCCAAACTTTTTCTTCTTAAGCCCTCAATACCTGATGATGAAATGTCTCTATTGTTTTCTACACTTTATGTAGAGATACCAACAAGGATAGTGCTGTTTGGAGTATTATGTGTGACTTCATATGAGCTGGCAACAGGTAATGAATTAACTACTAATTAGTCTTTCCATTATGACTTTCTTTGCCATTGCAGTATGACTTAGATTGAATTTCCTACTCACTTAAGATTTTCTGTTCCTCCTTAAACAGTCTAAAGTTCTTTTGGATTTCTCAATATGCCAGCCAATATGCCTGAATTGCTGGGAGCTCCAAACAGCAGCTCCTGTTGTTAGGGACACAAAAACACTAGTAAAAGATGGTTTAGAAATAGTGAAAGAGACTTGACACTGAAAGAAGATAACTCAGAACATTAACGTGGAATGATCTGGAGGATGGGTCAAGTTTGCTGAAGACACAAAAAAGTGAGGAGTGGTTTCTCAGAGAGTTTCTCAGCCATCCAGAGGGCTGATAGGAATCTCATAGAGTTCAAAAAGGGGAAGAAAAAAGCCCTGCCAAGCAACAACCCCGTGACCTGGTATCTCCTGGGTAGCAGCCACCTTGAAAGCAGCTTTGCAGAAAGAGACCTCAAATTCCTGTGTGAGCTGTAATACGCCCTGGCAGCAAAGAAGGCTAGTGTTATCTTGGGCTGCATTAGGAGAAATGTTGTCAGCAGGTCAAGAGATGTGATCCTTCCCTTTTCCTCAAACTTGGTGAGGCCCTGCCTGGAGTACTTTGCCCTCAATATGGTTCCCTGGTACAGGTGAGATATAGGCATATTGGTGAGAGTCCAATAAGAGGCCAGGAAGATGACAAGAGACTGCGTCTCTGCTCTGAGGAAAGGCTGAGAGAGCTGGGGCTGTTCAGCCTAGTAGAAGTCTCAGGTGGCCTTTATGAATATCTGTAAATACCTGAAAGGATGGTACAAAAAAGACAGGCGGGGTCTTTTCAGTTGTGCCCCATGGCAGGACCAGAGGCAAGGGGCACGGCTGGAAATGCAGAAAGTTCTGCCTGAACATCAGAAAACGCTTTTTTACTGGGAGTGTGACTGAGCATGGGCACAGGTCTCCCAGGGAGGTTGTGGAGTCCTCATCCTCGGAGATTTTCAAAAAGCATCTTGAAAACCTGTCGTTAGGAAGCCCTGCTTGAACAGGGGGCTTGGGCCAGATGACTTGCAGAGGTCCCTTCATCCTCAGCTACTTCATGATCCTGTGACCTTGAGTGAAAGGAATTTACTATTGTGAAAAAGCATTAATTAGACTACAAGCAATGCTCTTATATATGGGATCTATATATTAGTCTAGATCAAAATTATCAAAATGTGACCATTTTTTTCATGGTTCTTTAAAACCTGTCACTATAAATAAAAATCCCTACTTCATAAGGCAAACAAAATCCTTCACCATTATGCATCTTATGAAGGGCTTTTTTTCACTCTATAGGATCCAAAAACATGACCATGAATAACCTAGTATTAACTTCCCACTTGTTTCATTAACATTTGAAACTTTGTTTTGTTAAGTTTTCATTAGCATTTTCTGAAACCTAGAAAAAAAATCTAAAATTACAAAATGGCAACATTTAGTGCTACAAATGATTTTTAAAAGTACCCAACTTACACAGATTTCTAATTTAGATGCTTTTATCATCCTTGGGTTTTAAATGTTGGGCTGTAGTATTGACAAGATAATTTGCAGAGCATTACTCATGCCATTTAGCTTAGTCTTCACTGTTTCTTATTTCGTTTTGGAAGTTTTTAAAACAGAGATGATTACCCAAAGAGCAAGTCAGATCCTTCATCACAGTGAAAATTACCAGTAATAGATTAAATTTATAGATATTAGGAAAACATTATTTTAAAGTTGCACTTACAAGAGTGTTTGTTGCTTTACATAGTGGTTTTCAAGGGTTTTATATAGTTCCTATAATTAATGCATGTTGTTTGACTGGGGAATGGAAAGAAAGGTTGAAATCTGAGACAATATTAAAATACTTTAGAAACTTTGAAGCATTATAATAGTTACTTCAATAAAACTACTTCAAATATTTCTTCAAGAAGGAAACAATTTGGAGTTCAAGTTCAGCAGCATAATAACTGAAAATGTATAACAGTACTCTTATTCCCATCACTAAACTATAGATTACGGTCTTTTTCAGTTGTTGCCATTATAAATCCCTGTTCCCAGGGGTGCTAAGCTATCATAAAAATTTGCTTTGGGCAATGCTTTGAGATAAGTTCTTCAAAAAATGCATAGGGGATTGGCTTGCAACTCCCACTTGTGTTAATAGGAGCTATCAAGGCAAATCTCTCATGTATTCATGGGAGAAAAAGCTCCAGAGTATAAAAAACTTTTGGCCTGAGGATTATTTGTTTTTGATATATATCCTAATAAAAAAATGCTCTAAAAACAAAACACTTCAAGCTAGCGATCTCAGTTATTTGCTGGGTCTGTTAACACTCCGTAGATTTTGTTAAATTGAAATTCCACTAATGAAGCCTGCAACATAAATTATTTCCTAAACGTTTGTGGAAGAAAGAATAACAGTTTGGCTGAAGAAATATAAATTTCCAAGGAAATAATATTTAATTAACTGCACAGAAACATTTTGTACTGAGCTTTATTCTATTTTCTATCTAATCCAAAGTGCTGCTAGACCTTTCCTTGCATACATATCCTGTCCTTTAGGAGGTGGAGATATAGATTGGTGTGGTTGATGAGTGTAAGTGTCCCTTCTACATGCAGCTTCACATTTTCTACTTCGATGCAGATGTAGGTTACAGTGGTATATCAGCTCATCTTCCCTCTTCTGGGAGAAATTCCATTCCCCCAATTCCAACAGCTCACATTTCATACAGTCCATCCAGGCATCAGGTCATGGGTTTACTATAAATGAGTGTGCTGATAAAAAAAACTTGACACACTTCATCTTCTAAAAAAATCTGGCTATGTCTATGTCTCTCATGTCTGCATTCCCCAACTAGCTCAGCAGTAAAATATACCAGAAACTTCCACTGAGAACTATAATTTTCAGTTCTCCAAAGTTCTCATAGTCATTTACGTTAAACATACAAGTGTCTGAATACTGCAAAAGAAGAAATACTACACAGAAATATCAACTTCATCAATTTCAGCCATTTTGGAAAGTAGCTTAATTTTATGCATTCTAAGTCATTCCTTGGAGGATCTTTTTTTTCCCAAACTGTTATGAGATTGCAGGGAAAAGAAAAATTAACCTTACAATCTAAGGACCACCTTTGTGAGCACCACTTTTCTGCCGACACAGTCTACATTATTTTTCTTAGGCAAGGACTTCTATAAGAACATGATTATGTCAGAGGTTGACTATGTCAGCTCAAAATACTTCTTCAACACAATTACAACCCTATAAAGTCATCTCATGAGCTGGGGAAAGTGAGCAATTCTGCATATAATAGGTAAGGCTAAATGTATTCTTTCTTTTCTGTAGGCATATATTCCAGGTCCACTTCTCTATGCTTCTTTTTATTTCCATACATCTTTCTGGTAAACAGATGGCAGAAACTTTAAATAGTACTTGAGGTGAGATCTCACCAATGTCTTCTACAACAGAAATCCTACTTTTCTCTCTGTACTGCATATATCTCACTTGCCATGCTCTCAGATCATATTTTTTCATTTCAATAGCCTCTTCACATTGCTTGTTCATGAATTTTATGTGACTGAGTAATAGTACAAAACTTTATCTTCTTCCTTTACTTATTTCTGTAAGCAACAAAGCCTTGCTATTTGTCCTAAACCCCAAACCTACTGCTGTTGTATGCAATCCCTTCTCTTTTACACCAATGTGCAGTTGTCCATTTTGCTCTGATAGTCTGGACCTCTTCCATGTTATTTTAATGTCACTGTAACTATTTTACTTCTCCTACTAACAGATCACCAGCACTCTCTTCTTACCCATATTACAATTCTTGTGCTAGTCTAGCTTCATTAACTTAATAAACAACTTCCTACAGGAATTACTTTGCAGTAAATCTGATGCCCAGATATATTTTAGCTGGTACATTTTATTTGCCTAGAAAACCCTTTAATTTAGTCAAGAAAGGTACAATTACCCTGCATGATTGGCTTTTGCTCAACCTACTTAGAATTTTTTTTTCATTTCTGATTTATATAATTAATTATACTGCGAACCAGATTTGTTCTGAAATCTCCATGAGGTAGGATTACTATGTCACTAATTACCCAGATCACATATCTCCCTTCCTTAAATATATACAACATGTTTGTTTTCCTGCAACAAATACAATACCATTTGCAGTCTGATGGACTCCTTAAAAATACTTGCTAAGAAATTAATTTTCTGTGAGGAAATCATGAGTTGAAATACAAAAACAAAACTTAAACAACATTTTTTTGTGGTCATGTGGAAAAAACTTAAACAACAAATTTTTGTGGTCAAGTGGAAGGTTGTCAAATTGCATTTTGCTGACCTCTTTGGTTGGCAATGTGTAATATCTGAAAAATAAATAAATAAGTCATGAATATTTATAATCTGTCTACTTTTAATGTAGTCCATCAAATTTAAATGAGACAAAGGATTAAAGCTACAATTTAAAAGCTTAAAACTAGAAAGGCTTATTTTTAACCTTAGGACAGCCCAGCATTTAAATAAGACCAATTGGAACTGGGAATGAAAATGAACTCTTAATTTTATTAATCTCTTTACACTGTTGTGCATTGTTCTGAGTCACCAAAATATGCATAGCTTCTGAACAGCCTGACACTTTGCTTTGCATTTCATGCTATATTTTAAGAAATGTATCATATATCACTTGTTAATGGTTTCTGTGGGAGGAGATGAGTAATTAAGGACTTGTGAAACTGGGGCAGGGTACATTTTTATAACTGATAACATAAGCTCACAGGATGGCTGCAGTTCAACAAAGGACTTAGCTTGCTCTGTTCTATAAATAAGCTCAGGAAATTAGATTAATTTTTTAAAATTAGATTGCCAAGATTTTCAAAAGTGACCATAGGATCTGTGTGTCTTGCTTTGGGACCCTCACTATGTAGTATTTTTTAGTATCCTTATGTCTGACACCTTTTGAAAATATTGTAGTTTTAGAAAGATTTTATCTCTTCGGCCTTTTTTTTTTTTTTTTTTCAGAAGGATTTAGCTAGACTTGGGAAAAAAACAAAGAGGACAAGCAGGACTACTCTTATAATTGAATTGTCTTGTTAGACATGTTATATATAGCACATTATGGAATAAAAAAATTTCTTTATAAGGATGAATTGTAGCCACACAAATGCTTCTGTATGTGTTTTTTAGTGTAAAGTATTTGTTTGTAATATTAGTAGGCCCAAGTTAATCCTTAGAGTTCCTCCCTCTTCATTATTGCTTTGAAGTTTCATTTAGAAATGAAATGATGTTTAAGTTTCATTGGTTTTCTTTCCTAAACATCGGTAGAATATGAGACAATGCCATTTACAGTCTTGGAGAATTTCTCCAGGTTTTGTAAATAAACAAGTCATATTGTTTAGGGCTTGGATGCTTGAGTTTCAGGCAGAGGAGGGAGGAATGGAGACATCTTTCCTTCTCTGGTGTTTAAAAAGATGTCTGATATCTGACAGCTACTCAAAACAGCTAACACACTAAATCAGGCTTGTAACCACATTTTGTGACTATGCTGTGAGATTCAAGGGTTGCCTCCAAAGCCCTTGGAAAGCTCAGACTGTATTTGGATTTGGCATTGTTATAGAACCTGAGCACTCCACCCCATCTGGCTACTGTTTGGTTTCCAACAGGAGAAAAGTGGAGGCAGAAGGACACTGGTGTGGATGATGTGGATAACATGGAAATTTTCAATACCTTGACTTGGGGACTATAGTTTCTACAACAGACCAAATTTTTAGGAAAGCCTGGAAAATGGTCTATACAGTTTTCTCTTTTGTGGAATGAGATTTAGGCAGATCCCGGGCATGTATGTGTATTACATTTTTAAAAGAGAATGAAACACATATTCCAGAGAGTGAAACTTTATTCCCCTTTTCTAAAACTCTGAAGGATCTTTTCACTCAGTACTATTTCATTGGTTTAGTTGTTTATGAAACAATACAGTAAAAAACAGTGTTGAGGATAGACAGAAAATGTCCTAATATGGGCTACCCATGAACAGAGCATAAATTGTTAGTAACATAGTAACATGTATAAAACAGAAAAAAGGAAAAGGGTTGAATGTAAGGCTTGATTTTTCTTCTGCTGCTGATTGAACCATTCCTACTGTCATTACCATTTCAAAAATAGGTCCTTACAGAACTGCAACACCTAAAACTCTATCTAGTACCTGCATTTGAACATTGTACATGAAGACAGCTACACTTACAAATATTTCATGAAAGAGGAGTCTTAAAATTCTTATCAAGAAGCATGCGAACCGCATAAAAATGGAGATTGAATATACTCTATTCTCCAGTCCTCCTCAATTTCCTTGAATTATAAGCCTGTGTAAAAGGATTTGGGACACCTGAACAAAAAAGATAAATGGACAACTATTGCAGTTGTAATTGGAAACAATTTAGATAAGCCAACTGGCGAGTACAGTTTTTGCTGTTCTGGTCATATCGAAGGGCAGGAGCAAACATTTGTGGATAAATGTGAAAATTTTTAAGTTTTGTCAAAAAAAAAAAAATTAATAAAGGGAATGCTACATGCCCTTAGAAACTGCCCTCTCACTTCTAACCCACTAGATGAAATCAGTCTGATAGAAAATGTGAGCCAGGTTTGTCACCAAGAATAAAGTGTGTCCTGAACTGGCAACACTTCTTTTTCTTTCTCTCTTCTGTCCCTGATAGACAGATACACAATTTACAAATTACAGTACCAAAATTAAACGCCCAAACAGCACCTGGCATGAGTCTGCATGTTTCTAATTCCACTCCTGTGACACTGCATGTAAAACTGTATTGATGGCACCATACATTGGCTAAGCCTGCACAGCTACTCCTTCTGCCAGTCCTTCCATGTCTCACAGACACACAGTTACAGATCTTGCTTTTATGCACGAAATTAATGTAGTGTTTGGAGGGTAAATTCTGTTTAAGCGAACAGTAAGTCTATTAACAGCTTTGAAGGTGGGAGGGAAATAGCAGAAAACCACATTTACTTTGATGACACTCTCACTGCTCAACCGAAATGCAGGAAATGCAGCTCCCAATGCTGTTCAGAGACAATCTGAAAGATTTTGTGGGAATTTTGATGCAAGTGGAGATAAAGACTCAGGAAAAAATTCATTGTGTGGAGGAGGAACTGCACAACAGCAAATCTTTTTCCTCAGCTACTGAATCTTAAAGGCAAAGTTCCTTTGTGTGTATCTCTACGCCATAACTCATCCAACAGTCATTTGTATGTTAGGTATATATGCAGGATATTTCAGTCAGTATTCTAAACTCTTCCTGTAAAGCCTGTTTTTTTTTTTTGCTATGTGTCTGTACAGCAGTTCAAATC
Organism: Hylia prasina; assembly: GCA_013397195.1. Taxonomy (NCBI): domain Eukaryota; kingdom Metazoa; phylum Chordata; class Aves; order Passeriformes; family Sylviidae; genus Hylia; species Hylia prasina. The sequence goes on along the minus strand of VYXD01002161.1, from coordinate 58,284 downwards.
TATGAGGCAAATAAGTAAGTTAAAGTATATCTTTAATTTGATAAAACAGGTATTATGCAAAATAGAATATATCGTTTCTCAAGAACAGTAGACAACTGTTTTCTTATACAATATATTAAGATTTACATTCTCAAAGGGTTTTCTGGACTCAGGCCCCAAAAGCAAGCAAAGTGGTGTATTGTAAGCTGAAATGGAAGAATTTTTGCTGTTACTAAAAAAATAATGAAGTATTGTCTTGTGTCACTTCTCAGATTTGAACATAAAGACATAAAAAAATCTAATTTTTATTAGCACGCAGTAAAATAAAATCTTACCATTTGTGGTGAACTTTAAAATCATTTGGAAATTATGCAATTGAATATAATTTAGATCTAGTAGATAAAGATGAAGAAGAAATAAGAAAAATGCAGAAACTACTACTACATTTAACAATGCATCAAATGCCATCCTCGTTGACTCAGTTATCCTTGACATCTATGGAAGCTAGTCTTCAGTATCTCCCAAAGGCTGAACTCCAAGAAGATAGAGAACAGGCAGCCAACAGAAGAGATATTAATTGACAAAGTAGTTCTGCCAAAACATTACTTTGTTACCTTTTTAGTTGGAAAAAAAAGGGGTAACTTCCTCCCAGTGGAAAGCACAGTGATGAACCTACACAAACAAATCATTAAAAGGACACATCTAGATGCCATAAACTCTCACATTTTTGACAGCTGACTCTCCTGCAGCCTAATGTAGAGATGGTACTCCCTTCTCACGGGCATGTGTGAGTTGAACTTCCAGGAGGGGTAAATCACAGAAATCAAATCTCTCACTTCTACCCATTGTTATATTAAAAAAAATATGAATATAGGCAGGTGCATCTCTGACTGATTCTTTTTGTTTTTTATGAATCAGGCACAGTTGTCAATGCATGTTTGGGGATCCTGGTGCCTGTCTGCTGAAAAACACCTTTCAGGAGGCATGGGTGATAGGATGGTTGCTCTAAAAATCCCAAGTTCTCTTCAACACAAGCTGGACATTGTCATGCTCTGCTCTGCCCAAGCAGCTGTACTTTGGGATATGAATAGTACCAGACTAAGACACATCTAAGAAATTTGCAGTAGTAATGACATTACTGGTAGAAAGCAAGGTGTCTACATATTCCATCCTAATTCTGGATCATTATCTTGGATTTAGGTGCTGAAATACTTTTTTGAACTAACTTTTTTGTTTCTGTTTGAGAACTAATCACATTTATCTTATTTATTATTTAGTCTTTTTTGTGAATATAAAGTTTTAAATAAGTTCTCCCTTATATGTTCCTAGGAAACTACTAATTTCTACATATCTGGTCTCCAACCCCATATAATAACTATGATATTTATCCAGCAACTGCTGCCCCAAGATTCCTGAGACAAGGAAACTCTGCTATGTATTTCAGCAAATAAGTCATCTTAGGTGCAGGAGGAAAGAGAGTAGAAAAATTTATACAGTTTTACTTGTTTTTTTTTCCTTTACACAATAGAAAATTATTATTTTTCCTAGTTGTTGGCGATGTTTTGTGTTGTATTTCTGGTGAGTTTGGATTAATTAACTAATATACAGATTCAAGACCTGTGTAAAATTAAATTGAAATATAAATTAAATAAGCAATCCAGAATAATATCATACCATATAAAGATGACTAAATAGTGATACCATCAGAGTTCAAACAAATCTATTTTGTTAATGTTTTTAATTTCTCTCGCAAAATAATAAACAGTAATATTTTCTTATTCACTTTTCTTTCTGGTAGTTGATAAAGGCACTGCTCAAGAGAGGAATCTGTAGTGTCAGCCCTTTCCCATTTGCCCAGGAGCCTTTATTCGGATCAGAAATAAAATGGTTAAGTAAAGAGCAAAAAGGCTGGCAACTGTGGGAACTGTAAATGGAAGCAACTATAAACTTTGGATGTACAAACTATTTCCACATTAGTGCTCAGGGTTTTTTTCTTTTGTTTTTTTTTTTTGTACACACAAGGTACACTTGCTGTTCTCTATTACAAATTAGCAAAACCTTCTTTTCCTAACTGTATTATTTTACTGGATACTGGATAAACTATTAGTTGTACATAGTGTTTCTTATATTCTTTCTCAAATTTGAGCTTACTATTAAAATAATATTTTAATTTTTTTTAAGAAGTAAAACACTATTTCAGACTATTACTGTCTCTGTATAAGCTGTCATTTCAGCTAACATCACCAACAACGTATTTTTCCTGCACTGTAATTGTTCTAGGCATGACTATTTTCTCATTGCATGCAGCTACTCTTGCTTATTAGAAATAATACGTGCTGTATTTAGATATAAACCTACTCATAAAATACTTAAAATTAGAAATATTTATTTTAGAATTAGTTAAGTGATGGCTTGGTAAAAAGGAATGTCTGGATTTATTATTTATCAAGTAAAACCACCATAGAAATATTTTATGCTTTTATGATTATTCCATATGTAAGATGGAATGATTAGTTTATTTCAAACTACCATTATTTCAAGAACATTTCATGATTCCTGTTCTGTTACTCCAGATTTTTTCCCTAGAAGACTTAGCAGGATTTGTATCTAGCATAAGATTTGGTTGTTACTACTAGGCTGAGTGATCAGCAGCCAGACATTGGTCCAGTATCTCATTTCCTGTTTTCTGCAGGTGTCTATTGACATATAGGAAGCAATTTCTTCCTGGCAGTCAAATTATTTTGCTTGGTTTGGATGGACAATCTTGTTGACTGGTTTCCTTGACACTGACATGAATCAATAAGGACACAATCCATTGTATGTTCATGAAGCTGAGGTGGCCATCACAGTAAACTGCTTATTATGCATTACCCCTTACACTTAAATGTGAGAGAGGAGAGACAATATCTTGTAGTTTCAGATTCCAAGCTATGTAACAAACTCAGACTCCTGGTTCCAAGAACCTAAGGATCATAAATCTTGCATGCAAAATATCATGCTAGTGTTTTCAGGGCGCAATACCTGTTTAAATTGACACAAATTAAATCAACATGTGGACACTGTTGCAGGTTTTGGTATAATAAATCATGGGACCCTTTTGTTCATGCTTTAATAAGTTACCTTTTCATTTAGGCTGAAGTTTCTTTACCATCAATTTAATTTATTGCTTAGTTTTCTCTCATTTTAATGTGCTACATTGACAACATCTTCTCCAGTATCTTACCTTTAAATCATTTTGTTGCTTCCAAAGCAGTTGTCTCATCTTACCTTAGTTTCTACTACACCTACAGGAGACTCTAATAGATAAATAATTTCCTTTTTTGTTCTTTTGTTTTGCACTTACTAGGTTTACACATTGGAAACTTTTTCTCTTGCTTCTTAGTATCTAGAGGCCTCTAATCAAGTACTCCTGAAACTGTTGCGTCCTTCAGTTTAACTGCTTGACTTGGTTAGCTTTACCTTGAAGACTTTCAATTTTCAATGGCTTTTCAACATATAAATTAAATGTTTCACCTGAAATTAGATTGAACATAGATGCTTTCAATACCTTTACTCATTATCTGTTAAGTATGTTCATTAATCAACATTTCCTATTTTAAATAAAAATGTATTATTCTGACACTTGTGATTACGGTCTCCTAGCAACTTTCTCCAACCTGTCCTTTTCATTTCTGTGGTCTAAGGCCAGAAAGGAGTGAAGATAACCCTAATTCTGCATGTGGTTTAATCCTTTTCTCCATGTGGTATAACTTAAATTTGTTAAAGGAGCTGATATCTGTAATTTCATTGGACTAATGATAAAGTACAGTATTAAACTTCCATTCTACATGTCAGTGTAACCTATATCATAGAAAGAAAAATCTTTTCCCACACGTTCACTTGGAGCCTGCAGTTAGCAGGCTGATTGTTTTTCACACAGAAAACTCCAGCAAGGCATCTTAAAGGAAAAACTTAATTCAATAGTTTTTTTCAATACCTCAGTAAGAATCAACTTTTTTTCATTTTACATGCTGCTCTCCTCAATTCAAGTGGCTGCATGAGGTAAATTTTCTTGTCCCCAGTTGCCAAGTGCCTTCTCATTTTTCAAGTCCTCCTTAAGCTTTTCTCTGAAATTACTTCCTCTTCTTTTTATGTCCCTATATCTATAGTTTTTGGTTTTGTTTTTTTTTTCTCCTGGAACATATTTTCGTGTCCTGTCACAGCTCGTTCTTACAAAACTGTGTAAGCTCTTCTCCTTAGGTGCCTGATCTTACAATCTCTGGTACCCTGTGGGACAGCTGCACTGCTTCCATAAGAGGGAAGTCTAATTCTGCAACAGTAGGTCTTCAAAATAGTCGTTCATAAAGCACCATATATCTTTATATATGTACAAACTTATATATGAAGAAAACCACTCTTCCTTGCTATTAGGGTGCAATTTCCCATTTTTCACCACACTTGAATTTAGAGCTGAACAGATCTGTTTGTGCTGATTTGCACTGACTCCATAGCTCCATCTTCATGGATACACGAGGAGAAAGAATGACTAATGACAACACCAGTGTTCATCCTTTCTATGGAAACCAAAGCTGAAAATAAGTATCTGATCCTGTTCTTGAATTTAAATTTGCTAGCCATCCATATTGTTTACAACACAATTTAATACAGACATGCAGGAAAAATTCTGTAGATTTTTGAAAGAGTGAGTGCCTGCATATGCTCAGGGATTTAGTGTGGGCTCAATCTCATTCCTATAATCTGTGTAAGGCAAATACAGGTATCTTGAGTGCACTGTCCTCTGGGAGGTATGAAAAATTCAGTTTTTCTTTGTTGAGACAGTCAACATCCTGGTCCTGAGTGGTTTGGAGTCCAATATAAGTTTAGAAAGAAAGAGCCTAGGAGACAGGCTCTTAAGTAATACTTAAATGCAGTCTAGGCTTTGCCCCATTGTCTTTGCAGAGAAAGAACTTGAATGGGAATGATTTCTGTAGCACTGTTTTGAAGAAATCATGGATTCTAGCCTGGAAACATGGGCACCAGCAGTTTGAGCTCATTTGGTTATTCTAATAGTCACAGGAAGGAAACCACTCAAGGATTCTGCCTGGGAAAGAAATGAAGTGGAGAAGCAAAAAACAAGTAGAGATCATGCTGGGGCACCCACAGATCCTTCTGCAGCACCTGTGATGTCAAAGTTGAAACTGATGCTGCTTTTATGACTCCCTAATTCAACTGGTGTCTTATTTTTTTGTGGGGGTTAATGGAAGAAGGCAGCATGCATCTATCTAGTCTGTTCTTATCTACTATTGAGCTCAGTGACACTGAGAATACTTGCAATACCTGAAGAATACCATGTGAAATGCATTAGAAATTACTTGGAAATTAACTCTGTGGTTGTTTATAGATATAAATACACTCAGTTGGACTCAAGCATTCAAAGCCATCTTATGATGGGTAGTGAATTTACTAACATAGATGGGAACTATGCCACGTATACTGGCCAGAGTACCAAAAATCCCAGGTCCAGACATGTTTAGTTTTCTGGTGTAGGTATAACATAGCTGGTAAATGTTGAAGTCCTGAATCTGATATGGTCAACAAAAATCAACCAGATCTGTATTTTCCTGTTTTCTCAAACTTTCAACAAAGGTTTCTTCTTTAGGACTTTCACTATTAATTTTCAACATCAAATTACATACTATTTTTTGGGATACAAATACAAGATAAGGCACTGAGGAAGTAAGCGCTCATGGAAACACTTTCAGTCATTTACCAGCAATTCTGGATAACCAGAGAGGTTCCTGTTCAGTGGAGGTTGGCAAATGTGACACTCATCTCCAAGAAGGGACAGAAAAAGGACCTGGGGAACAGGTCTGTCAGCCTGACCTCAATGCCAGGGAAGATCATGGAGCTGATCACCTTGAGTGCCACGACATGGCATGTGCAGGACAATCAGGATAAGCCAGCAGGTCCTGCTAGGCCTAGTCCTACCTGCTGATGCAGCCTCACCTTGAGTCCCATGTGTAGTTTTGGGTGCCACAACATAAGAAAGACATTAACCAGTTAGAGTGTCCAAAGGAGGGCAACAAAGGGCCTTGGGGAGTAGCTGAGGTCACTTGGTCTGTTCAGCCTGGAGAAGATGACTCTGAAGGGAGAGTTAAGGGACAGGCAGCAATCTCTTCTCTCTGGTGACAAGTGACAGCTGGCTGAACATGAGCCAGCAGCGTGCCTGGCTGACCAAGAAAGCCAATGTCATCCTGGCTTATAGCAGCAAGAATGTGGCCAGCAGGACAAAGGCAGTGATCGTTCCCTTGTATTTGGAACTGGTGAAGCCACACCTCAAGTCCAGTGTTCAGTTTTGCGCCCTTCACTACAAAAAGACATTGAGTGGTGGAGCATGTCCAGAGAAAGGCAACAGGGCTGGTGAGGGGCCTGGAGCACTGGTCTTACGAGGAGCAGCTGAGGGAGCTGGGGGTATTTAGCCTGAGGAATAGAAAACTCAGGTGGGACCTTTTTGACCTCTACAACTGCCTGAAAGGAAGCTGTGGCAAGGTGGGAGCGGCGGGTAGTTTCTTTGCTTGAACAAGTGATAGGATAAGAGGAACTGGCCTCACATTGCACCAGGGGAGGCTTAGATTGCTATTACGAAAAATGTCTTTATGGAAAAGGTTGCCCAGCATTGGAACAGGCTGCCCAGGGAAGTGGTTGAGTCATCCAGGAAGTATATAACAGACCTGTAGGTGTGGTACTTGGGGACATGGTTTGGTGGTGCACTTGACTGTTGGGACAGCAGTCGGATGTGATGATCTTTTACAAATTAAATAATTCTTTGATTCTATATTTCTATATTGGATCGTGCCGGTTTTAGCTCACTGATTCACACATTTGGAGGAATGTTATCTCCATGCTATGTTAGAATAGTAGCAATGGAGAAAACAAAATGGGAAATAGAAGACTTACAGCAAGACTTAAAGCTGTATAGAACATTTACAGCTGACTTAATCTGTGCATTTTGCTACTATCAGCTTCCTCTCTAAGGGCTACATTCAACCCCATCTTGGAGATCTCAATAAAATCAATTCTTCCTACTGGGAAAAAAAAAAATCTTTCTCGTTCCTGCTGCTTACCAGCTACTGTTCTGATTTCTTGCTTCAAGCTTCCTCCGAACCTTTTCACTTTCATCTTATTATATTCCTTTGTCTCCTTTCCCTCCTTCAGCTATCAGAATTGAATTTTGTATCTATGTAAGTTAATGCAGTGGAAATATAGTAGGGTGGATCCTATATGTTATAAAGAATAGAATTAAACAAAATTGCATACACTTGCAAGAAGTAGTTTTTTTATCCTTCCATCCTTTTTATCCTTCTATCCTTTATTTCTGGGTCATTGTGAAAAACAGAATTAAATTAACCAGTTAATTACTGGTTCTTAGAAAAATAAACACTAATTTATTTTTTTTTTTAGAAAGGGAAGAAAAAAGGCAACTTTTTTAGACAATGAAAATTACTGGCTGATTACTATGGGAAATTTCTGTATTTTGAAGTATTAAACAAGAAAGAACGAATGGAAGAAAGGAATGAAAAAAGCAAGAAAGAAGAAATGAAGGAGAAGAGAAAGAATGAAGAAAAGAAGGAGAGACAACTATGTAACCCAGTTACATTTTGTTTAACCTCAAAGGAAGATTTTGCTCTCCTGCAAGTTATTCACTTATGCACTTGCTATGAAATCAGCATTGTGAGTAAGTTGATAGCCTGTACAGGGAAGGAAAGAATGGCAAGCTGATTACTTTATGGTTATTTCACAAAACTGATGAGACAGCAAATGATATTCAATCCTATTAAAAAGACTAAGCACAGCCTTTTTTCTACCCTTAAAAAAAAAATTCCTACATTCCTTGTGCTGGGATTGGATGATATGATTCTACAATTCAGGGAGTCTGCAGAACATCTGCAATGAAATTGGTTTTCTGTGGAAAACTGATGAATCACTTACTGCCAATGACTGGAAGGAAAAGTACTTGTTTATGCCCTTATGTAATGAATTTTTATGAGGTGAAGTTTGCTGTTTATAAAAAATATACTTTCAGTTGCTGCAGATGTAAAATAATAGAATTCAGAATTTAGACCACCACATTACTGAGAAGGCAGTCACTAACAGAATATCATCATCTACTTGCAAAATGCCAAAAAAGGGCTTTTACTTCTGCAATAGAATTAAAATTTCCATTCCTTCCATAAGGTCTTACAAGAGGGAAAAAAAAAAAAAGGGGGGGCAAGAATGATATTAACAGTTGCCGTTGCAAACATATTTTAAAATAAAATGAATATTTTTACCAAAAAATACATGTTCTGCTTCAAAAAGTAGATCTAAAACATGCTCATGAGCAGGTCCTGAGAAAGCAAGCAGTGTCTCTCTGTAATAATAGAAAAGCAATTACATGCTTTTCCTTGAATGTCCCCCACAACATCTTTAAAGCATGAGTTAAAGTAATAGCTTAGATGTAAGAACTATTTCCCTGTGAAAAGCAACTTCTCATAATCATATGTATCTTAAGAGTTTTATGCCTGAAAATTAATTAGTGGAGCTAATTTTAAGACTTAACCAAACTCTTTTATTCTTACATTCAGCAAGAATTGAGTTTGATTACTACAATCTTTTCTTTTAGAATCTTGAGACATTTCAGTAAAGTGTTTCACAACTTAAATGTTATTTCTTTTTTGATCCTGCCATGTATTTCCAGGAGTAGCTGTAGATGACTGGAATTGTGCAGATATCTATTCTTTTTGCATTATGCATTTCTGAAGCAAAAGCTGTTTTGTTGTGCATGTGAAAAACATTCAAGTGCCATTTTCTTCATACATCTAATCTCCATGTCCTGATATCTATATGGGTTCTGCAAGTATGCACCATTTTTCTTGGATCGATTCATATTTTTATGAAGTTGGGTTTTTGTGGCACTAAGCAATGGTACAATGAGCAACCTGCACTTTTTTGTGCCTTGCCACTCTACTACCTTTGAAACTGATAGCAGCAACAGCAGTCACCCTGCAACAGTCACAGGGATTGTGAAAGAATGCAACAGAGACAGCATTGGCCAGAGTCTGCTTAAACCTGGAGACAACCAGCCAAACACAACTGAAATGTTATCCTGTTTTCCACAATGCATATAATAGAAGCTGTGCCACTTGGCTAATTGCCCACCTCATGCCTGCATCTGCAGCATGCTCTGGGCACTCAAGCATTGCTTTTGGAGAAAAAATACCTCACCACATGGGACCATTTTGTCCTCCTCATATGTAATGAACAGCAGTGAGTGCAGTTTTTGCACCCAACAGGCCCTCAAAAATCCTCGTGCTGTTTATCCTGCAGCCACATTCCCCTAGAGCTCCGCTTCTTGCTCTGATTCTAGAGCACCTGCCTCCAGTTTTGCCCTATTCTTATCCTTTTTTTTTTGTTTTAATACAGAATAAATCAGGGATAGGTTGTTATTATTGCTAGTGTAGCAGTCATGGAGATGTTGAAGCCTTTATGAAAAGTATCCTGACAGATATGAGATGAATGGCAGCACATTGGACAACTTCATCATACTTTGCACCAGTTTATTCTCTTAGGAGACCCAAGATCAGAAGGGTATGCAGCTAAGGATTTTGTACTTGTTCAAAAGTACAACTGCACCAGCTGTTGTGCAAGTCTGTCCACACCTCTTAACTGAAACAGATCTGTATTTTTGCATGCAGATCAACAGACAGTTTAAGAATTCTAAAACTCCAGGTGTGCTCTAGAGAACAGAAAAGATGACTAGTTGGCTTCAGAAGATGCTCCAAACATGCCCGAGCATGTTTGTGATTCATCTGGTGCCAGCCTGAGAGGGATTCTGCCCACAAATGTCTTTTCCTTGAATAATATTTGGCCACTTTGCCAAAGCAGACTCCCCTGGAATGACAGAAACAGAAGACTGTGGCAACAATTTAGGTGGATGTTTTAATATCAGCATGTAAAACTATCTGGGTAAGTTGAAGGCAGGCACCTGTAATCTATTCAACAAATTCTACTACGAGTTCCTCCAGGGAACAGGTAAAGGGCTGAAGCACCATTTTGAAACTGCTTCTGCTGTTTTGGTTTGTATGCACTGTGACTTGCAGCAGCTCAGGCTACCATACTGTATTAAAAGCAAATGACCATCAGTTTTATTATCTGTCGTGGCAATAAGCACAACCCTATCCTGTGCCCAGTCATGCCACAATATTCTCTTAGTACAAGGCAACACAGCTTCCTAGCAAACACACAGCAAAGTGTAACAGCTATGACTAATCTGCTCAAAAGAAATGTGAAAAAGATAAATTGCTTAAACCTAAAACTGAAGAAAGTTTTAAAGAGAAGTCTAAACTAGTTTCTCACTTTGCATTTTAGTCTCTTAAATGGCAAAGTATGAAGTCACCCACTGAGTAAGAGAAAAACTCTTTAAGAAAAAATCTTTAAGAAAAAGGCAAACTTCAGAACCTCCTGTTAAAAAGTATTTATTTGTCAACTTGGTTTTCTTAAGAATGACACATCCTAGATAACAATTGTGTTAGTATTCTCAAATGAGAACATTATAATAGGTTGTATTTAGCAAATACATATCTTTCATCTTTCTTCACATCGTCTCTTTACTAATGATGAGATCATCCTTGTCCATCATATCTCACAAAAAAATAAATATTTCCAGGTAAGGCAGAAATCAAATACTATCCCTCTCGTTTCTTTTACAGAAACTCCTGCTTTTAAGTCTTCTATAAAATTACTTACATAAGACATCCCTTAAAACACTCAGAGTAGATGGAATGGTGATAGTTTGTGGAAGTAAAAATCAGTGTTTTCTCATTTCTTTCACCTGAATGCCTCCTGAATCATACCTTGTGGCAACTGGTAATTCTCATTCAAGTGAAATAAAGTTTTTCTAGTAGGTTTATTAATGCTATTAGTCTGTTTCATTTATGCCTTCATTTTTTGATTTTTGATAATGAAAATGTTAATGTAGCACACAAAGTCAACAGAGCACAAATAAAACTGGTAATACAAGGCTGTAACTCCTATCCAAGACTGAATAAAAGTTCTGGTCCTTTAGCTCCCTTAAATTCTAGGCATTTATCCTTTTTCCCTGATGAACACATACCATTTGAATGTAATCACAAGTACAGTCTGGTAGCTGAATACTAATCCCCTTTTGTTTAAAGATAAACATTTCAAAACAATTTTTATTCCCTCTACTACAGGAAGTAGGACCAGATGTAACAGTCCTTTCTTAAAGTAGAATTTAAACCTGAAAAATACAATGCTTATGAGGACAAATTATCAAGGTAATTAATATGCAAAACTAATTATCTTTTGATTAGTCTACAAATGATCAAATATCTTCAGCTAAGACTCTTCTGCAGCTGACCAATCACAAGACACAACAAAACAGAATTAAAATATTAAAAAAGTATATATTTAACTTTAAAGCGCTTCAGGAAAATGCTGAATATTGATTCTGACGTACTAAAAAGGTAAGTTGGTAGCAAATAGTTTTTCAATATTCAAGTTGGAACCGTGGTTTCATTAATCTCAGCTGCAAGTACAACTGGGTAAAGGTTTTACCATATGGGAGATTAAAAAAAAAATCTGCATTTGACATAAACTTGCTTTTCCCAAACTATCTACTTCTGTGAGATGCTTGGTACCTGCTTACTTGCATGGAAAATAAATGAACTAAACCCCCACTTTATGATCTAGGATCTTAGGGTAACAAAAGCTGTTTATGCCACAAGACGCTGACTTTAACATTGTTAATGCTATGGGCTACAAACCCAACACAGTGATGAGGACATCCTACAGAAGTAGAGCAATGCTCTGCTATAAGAAGCCAGCATAAGTATTAAAAGTTTAATTCCAGAAAAAAACCCCCAACAGTAAAGTGCAATATAGCAGAGCCAGCAGAAAGCAGTTGTACAACTGAGGTACTAAACTGCTTGAAACAGGTTTTGTATTGATAGTGTAGCAGGGATGAAAAACAGAGTACAAACTTTACCTGCGTGAAGCTGCAAGAGACAAACCCCAGGAATTTCATAAAGCTTACCCACCTCAAACAGCAGGACAGAGGGCGGTGGAATGAAAAAGGAAGATAACATTCTTTAATATTCAGGAAAATGAAACATTTCTAAATAGGAAAGAAGCTAACTCCTACATAAGAAGTACATGACACCTAGCAGAGGCCAATACAGAGAATCCACGCTCTTTTGATAAAATATGGCTCTGAGACCTCAGAATAAATGAAGAGTCCATGGCAAACAGAGGTCTGCTATGACTCTAAGCAACAAACACTGGATTTTGGATGCATACAAGTCTTAATAAACAAACACAGTTAAAGACCAAAGTACCAAAAATACTGATGATGTTTCTGGAGACATTAGATCACCCTGAAGTCAGGGTTGCTAAGACATTTCTTTGGGAAAAGCTATTAAGTGATGTGGAAAGACAATTCATACAACATTCCTTCAGGATCAAGAAGTAACTTCAGGATGCTCTCCAAATGACTTGTCAGCTTTCATACTCTAACAAATTAAACAGGTTTGCACCTGCTGGTTCTAATTGCAAAAGCAAATAACAGAAATATGGCAGGCTGCTAATATACACATCAGACAGCAAATATTGCAGCACAGCATCTGGAAGCACTTGCTCTGAAGTCTCTGTTGACTCACAGAACAGTAGCAGAATTAATGAAGTTTTGGTCTGCCCACCTGCTATCTAATTAAATCTGATGAAAGCACTGTATGTCACCTGATCAAAACCTAGAATTTAAGATCTTCAAACAAACACGCTAGTGGGTTGTTCTAATCAGGATGCAGAATGAAGAATGCAATAAACCATTTCATAAAAGTAGATCAAAGATATTCAATCAGCTGTTACCCTGCTATTTTTGGGACTGACTATTGATTATTGCAAATCAAGAACAGAGCCAAACAGAGCCACCATAAAGCTATTTATTCAATTTAACTGTATATGTTTTTGACAATTTATGATTCAAAAAAGGATGCAATGTACTTTTGTGTAATGAGACTCTTCTGGATAAGACATCCTGTAAAAAAAGGACTGCAATTAAAAAGAAAATAATCTTCTCTAAAACCAGGCTTTAGAGTAAATGGATGAAGTGTTAGAACAATTAAAACATTGCAAAACCAGCTAAGAAAGCAAATAGTGAAAGCAAAAAGCAGGAAATTACGTATTTTAATGTATTAACCTGCATATAACTGTGTTTGATCTTCTGTGTCAAGTGAGCTCCAAGATTTGGCACCAACCTTGACCACACCAAAAAAACTTAAGGGGTAATTCCTACAGAAAGCATCTTGTGAGCAATTTTCTTCAGTGTCTCTCACTCAAAAGAATGTGGGTTACCCTCAAGAGCTGCCACATTCCGATGGGTGATGGGTTTCATCCCTCAACTTCAGAGTGAAGAGGTGGAAGGCAATATATATGTAATTGAAGATCAGAGACATAGTTGCCTGAGAAAATCAGCTGTCATTTCATGAAGGTTTAGAAGGTACACTGTTTTGCTTACACCTTCTTTACACCTTTGATTTGTTTAGTGCAACATCATACTGGAAATTCAAACTCAAAATTATTCTTTAGGCATGAAAAGAACAACATTTCCACTAAATCCATTTAATAGTTAATCTGGTAATGGCACTGTGTCTGGGTAAGTTAAAGACTGCTAAGTCAAAGATTGCCAAGTGCCTTATTAAATTGGAATATTCTAAAGTTTAAAAGTAAAAGTTCTTACTCAACCTCCTGAGAATGTTGTTGTTTCTCCCACACACCACCCAGAGTAAATTCAACTACCTTCGCCATAGCTGCCAAGTGGGGCAGGGCATTACGGCACTGTTACTCAATAAAAACCTAAGACCAGTAAAAATACATGTTACAATAAATTACAGAGTCTCCAAAGCCATCTTTAGGCAGTCTGCTTTCAATAATTTCTGAATTCTCCATTAATCTCTTCAGTACATATCATATACAGTATAAAACTAAATCGACCTCACATCAGACACGCAATTCTGTCATTTCAATTTTATACTTCAATGGCTGAAGATTGTGTACCTCTGAGCCACATTTAGGACATCTAAAATACATATCAAATAAAAAGTTACTTTTAATGCAGTAGTAACAAAAAACATGTGGACAGCCTATGGTATGTGGCATGGTAGGCCATTCCCCACACAGTGAACATTCCCTGCAGTGAACTGCTAACGTGTTTTCACTATTGGAAAGACCTGCGATAGGCAAGCACCAAGAAGAAATTTTAAGTTTCAGTTTCTGTACATTAATGAATGGTAGCAGATATATCAAAAATTCAGCAAAGCCATGCCATAAGAGCTCCCTGTTCATGTATTCAAATCCTATCTGACGAACACTTTGCGGCTTGCAAAAAACTGACCTAATTCCTAGAATGCGTTCTGTAAGTGTTGCAAATGTTCCTTGCCGAAGAAAAACCAGAAAATTTATAAGTCCACAAAGCTTAATAAGTCCAGATCCAAAACTTATATAGTTCTTAATTTTGCAGAAAGATTGCTGTTGACGATTGCTAAATAAATCATAACATCTTTCTTCCAACCATCTTCCACCAACAGTGAAAATTAGATACCACAGCTTCTGGTGTTTGCTCAGAGGTTGGTATTTCTCTGTCTGAGATAAGTTATTCTTGTATTGAATATTGAGAATAGCCTGTCCCACAGTTGCATTCTTGGAATAGACAGTGAATTTCCATAATATAAGACATAAAAATGCTTTTACTTCTGGTTCAAAATGAGCCAAGACCCCTGGTTTAAATCCATGAAAACAGCTGGTAAACTGGGACCACACTAGTTGTTCCAGGGCTTTGTTTAGTTCAAGAGCATCAAGTTGACTTATTCTGAGCACAGGATTCACAGCCTTTTCATTTCCAATGCTGGAGGCCATTTCTTCACAAAAAAACTTCCTAGAAATAAAACACAAATAGATTTTAGTATAATGGAATATTTCCTATTTCTATTAAAGATAACGAACTTGTAATATACCAGCAGGAGACAAGAAACAACAAAGTTCTCAGAATTCTCTATAAATATGTTATTAATACACCACAATTCCTTTCAGGAAACTTTACATTAATATAAAATTAGTATACGTTTATATTAGTTTAAAATCTCATTTTTAAAAGAAATTATACTTGACTATTTCTGACAAACAGCTAACATTTGGTAATAAACAACAGTTCAACATCATATAGATATTCAGAAAAATCCACATATATAAACATATTAATAAAGGTATATATACATTTTTAAAAATTATTGCTTAATTGCAATATTCGACTGAACCTTAAAATAGATCAGAAAGAAGAACTGTAACACTATATGGTGTTTTATAGAGAAATAGGGAAAATGAATGTACTAACCAAAAATCTGGAAAAGAACAGTGAGGCAGACAAAGTGTTGCCACATGAAAACTTCAACTGCTACAGCTGAAAGCAAAACCTTAGAAATACTGACAAATTTAAGAATTACATAAAGATATGGATGAAAATTAAGGTGGGAAAGAATAAAATTTTCTCAATAAAGGCAGTGAGTTGGAGAAAAATCATGAGATTAAAGAAATACTCGGCATTCAGACATAAATTATTATACAGTACTTCACTGAAGTCTGCATATATTTTCTAGAGTGTTTTTGACAGGTGTGGGATTGTGCTACTTGTCGTATAACATTTCCAGGCAAGATGATTAATACATACTAGCAACTTCAACAAATGTACACTCCTCTTGCTCAAGCATCATAGAGAAAAATAAAAATATTTTTAAAAATGGCTTCTTTTAAATGTTGTTGCATCGGGAAGTCCGACTGAGAAATAAATGTAATAAATTGCCAAAGCAAAATACAGGTAACACCTCAATTGTGGGGTAACCAATTTTTGCTTCCTTTTGTCAACAGAAAAAACCCCAAGTGCTTCAGAAGTGTTTACAGACAGTATATAACATATTTCACTTTCTAAAGCAGACTCTTTGCATAACAGACCTGCAAGGAGTTCACAGCCTTCTGAAGAAAGTATAGGAGGTAGTGCCTCAAATTCTTATTTATAAGAGAAAAATCTTATAACCATACAAGATTACTGTGAGTAAAAGATGCTGTAGAGGGTCTTGGTAGCAATAGTTGCTAATGATGCCAAGAATACTAAAAATGAAATCTTTCAAACAGCCAAGCATGTGTACTGAAACAGAACACCCCAGAAGTTTTAAAACACAACATAACACATCATCTGTAATTTTCCTACTGTTTTTCATATTTATAATTAGTTATTACCACAAGGAAATATGATTTTGTCCTTACTGTAGGGTGTATAACAGTAGTTTCAAATTAACTAAGACTGCTACATGGCTGGAGCATACAACAGCTCCACTCAGTTTTTTTTAAACTCCTCCTTCCTTATTAGCAGGCAAAACATGGCTGAAGGTAGTATAAGGCCACCTCCTCTGGGCAAACAGCTACAGAGTTCATTGCATGAACCTGCGCAAGCTGGAAAAACTGGGATAACAAAGGCTATATATACCCAAGCCTGTCTCCCTCACACTTAGTCTTTTCTGAAGCAGGAACCAAAGCAAAGCAAAAAAACCCCCAAACATTCTCCAGTATCATCCAAATAACGTCCTTCCTCTACTTTATGATCAAAGGGTCAATTTAACCCCTACTGGATTTTGCTGCATCACTTCAAAAATTCCAGCACCAATGACCATCCACTCCCTATCCCTCATCTTTTCACTCCACTATCATTTTAGGAACCGGAGCTTTTGATAACCATCTCCTCTGGAACCTGTCACTGGTTATCCACTCATAACCCCTAAAAGTCTAATGTCTTCTTCACTTTGTCTTCTACTCATTTCACTTTGTTCTACTTGTTTCAGTGTTCTATGTAACTCCTGGCACACAAAACCTCCTTTAAAAATGCTAAAGTTACTCAAAAGGGACATCTTATCCAACAACTTCCTTGATCCGTCTACTAAGACTATTTTCCAACATCAGTTCAACCATCTTTTCCAACTGTTTTTCATTACTGCAGGCCCTATGAGCAATTTCTATTTCATAAATGAGGTAGACTAAATATTTACAGATTTTTTTTCCCCCATTATAGCTATACTATCTAAAGAAATCTTAGCAAGTGAAGAATGCATCATCAGGAACTTTCTGAAAAGGAAAATGTGTCAAATCCACAGCATTTGTGATGGATCATGGCTGGGAGCCCTTATGACTGCCCACCTGCTTTGAAAAAGAGGATGTGGGGATTCTGACAGGCAGCAAGCTGAACACAAGCCACCAGTGCATCCTTGCAGCACATTAGCATGTGTATAGTCAGCAGACTGAAAAATGTGCACATTACCCTCCATTTGACATTGGTGAGTCTACACCTAAGGGATACTAAGTCCAGTTTTGCCTCTTTTCTATGAATAGTACAAAAAAAAGTCAACAAACTGGAAAGAGTCCTGTAACTAATACCATCAGGGAACCCCAGGTCCTGATATATGACAAGAGCTTGAAGGAACTCAGATTGTTCAACCTGAAGGATAAGACAGCTAAGAAGTGGTCTATGAATAATCTTCTACCTCCTAAGGGTTGCAGAGAAGATTAAGTCAAAGTTTTCTGTGAGATGCAATGAAAGAGAAGCAACTGCGTTTTAAGTCACTACATGAGAAATTCCAATTGGACCCAAGGAAGCTGAAACTTTTTGTCTACCAAGACTGAAATCTCCATCCTCAGAAATTCTTGAAACAATCAAAATGATGCCTGAGCCTCCCTGTTTTAGCAATTAATTTATTCCCAGTCTTCACAGGAGTGTAGACTAAATGTTGTGAAGATCTTCCGTAGGACTTGGAGTTTTGACCTTCCCACTGCCTCCCTGCAGACTCTAATGGATACTTTTTTCATGTCCATCATCCTATGCAGAACCGTATTTGAAGGAAATAATTTCATTGAATCTGTCAGACTGCACTGGAACTTTGTACACAAAAAATGGGAATCACTTTTAAGACAACATGCCTGAGCAGCACAACTACTATTTGTTAACCTTTGAAATGTTGCCAAATCCAGCAAGTTGTCTTTTTAAAAAAGTCAGAATCAACACCATATATACTGTTTAAGTGTGTCATGTTTAATGTCTCTTCCTGAATTACCAGCTATGAAACTGATTGAACTTCTAGTCCTGTTTATACAGACTATATAGAAAAGGAAGAATACCAAACAGTAAGGATGCTATCTTTTAAATTATGCTTGTTAAAAAAGCATATGTTAAAAAAAAAAAATCTGGGTATTGTTCTGAAGTTATTTCCTGCTAAGAACATTTAAAGCTTGCCATAGGCCATGGCTGTTAACAGGACCCTGCAAGTTACCTAAAAATTATATCCATATACTTCTGATTTTAATGTGTAAGCACATTTCAGTGTGCTTAGTGTTCTGCTATCCACTATGCATTCTTCTGAATTGATTTAAGGTTTTATTGCAATTAGAGGGAAGATATTTACTTCCCATAGGCAAATATTAAAAGGGACAGTTTGAAATCTGCATGGTCCTATGAAAATGTCTTCAAATGTCCTATGATCTGAATAAGAGCAACAGCTTCTTTGAGAGAAGAGCCCTAAATTTTCATCTCAATTTTGCTATGGTAGCAAAATTTCCCTTTAAACATTACTTCTACACAAAGTCGTTTCAGAAGTGTATTGTTTTTCAGTTTATATTGTTTTTTCAAACAGTAGTACTACAGTAGAAATAAATGAGAACTATACTGGCTTAAAACTAGATAAAAACACACCCTATAGGTGTTAAGACATTTATTTTGTACTTTTTAAATGTTATTTTTGCATTCTATATTTGCTGAACTACACAGAATATAGAGAGTGCTCATTTTCCTCCATGTTTTTTCATTAAATTCTTTTTGTCAAATCCTTACTGTTTTAACTCTCTTATTTGAAGTTGTTTAAAACATAAGAACTCAGAATCACAGACCCAGTAATGAAAGGGACTATCAAATCTGGTATCAACATTCACATATCTAATAAACTTAATAAATAATACATAAATACTCTTTAAGGCATAAGAGTAAAGACTCATATTTGTAAGGTTCTCCCTTTACTTTAAACTGTCAAAGATATTGTATTAAAAAAAATGAATTGCCTGGCAGAAAAAAACAAACCAAAACCCCCGAAAATGTTCTTTTCTTAAATAACCTGTATTTTGTCTGTTTTGTCTTTTTTAACCAAACAAATAAACAATCCCATTTGTACAGTACAAAAAAAAATTACTGTATATCACTAGGGAAAAAGGATTTTCTTCTGGTATATATTAGTGCTGTTATTGAGCAATGTAGGAATTATGAATGAATATATTTTATTTGGAAACATGTTATTGACAGAAATCTATCAATAGTAATGTGAGTATTGTCAACAGCCTGTCAATATTAATGTAATTATAATTAAGGGGATAACATGGATTTTAGCTATAATACCAAGTAACATCTCCTGCATTGCTGCTATCAATATAAGCATTATTATTGACTTGTTCTGGGACTATCAGTAGGAGATATATTACCATCAGGCGTATTTGTCAATGCATTCTGCCCACAAAAATTCTACATTTAAATTTACAGGTCTGTAAACTTTGCCTGCAGAAATATACAAATCCAAGTAACCTCTTGGGTACCATTTTTTTCCATAGGGCTTTTCTATTGTGGATGAGTAATCAAGGGGTTTCTATTTCAGAGCTACTGCAATTGCATTCCCTGCTTTTCCAGCATAATCATTAGATGACAAATAGTCACATACGCAGAAGCCTCAAAATAATTTTAGGTATGATCTGTCAAATCACTTTTTAAGAAGCAAAATAAAAACATTTGTTAAATTAAAAACCAAAATTTGTTTCTAATAGTTGTTGGCGGCCAGTCACTAGCGGTGTCCATCAGGGATCAGTGCTGGGGCCATGTGGGAGTCGGCCTGACTGAGACACATGCTCACCCTGAAATTAGGAGACTCAAAGATTTGTCACGGCCACCCTCACTGTGAGAGGGCCAGTCCTGTTTAGTATCTTCACTGATGATCTGGATGAGGGGACTGAGTCCACCATCAGTAAATTTGCAGATGACACCTAGCTGGAAGCATGTGTCAATCTGTTGGAGGCTAGGAGGGCTCTGCAAAGGAAGCTGGACAGTTTGTATATATGGGCCCAGTCCAAGTGCTGAGTCCTGCACTTTGGCCACAACAATCCCCTGCAGCGCTACAGACTGGGGACAGAGTGGTTGGACAGTGCCCAGGCTGGGGATACTGGTCGACAGCTGACTGAACACAAGCTAGCAGTGTGCCCAGGTGGCCAAGAGCATCCTAGCCTGTAGTGGGGCCAGCAGGAGCAGGGAGGTCACTCTTCCCCTGTACCTGGCGCTGGTGAGGCCACACCTCGAGTGCTGTGTGCAGCTCTGGCCCCCCAGTTTGGGAAGGACATTGAGACACTTGAGTGCATCCAGAGGAGGCAACAAGGCTGGTGAGGGGCTTGGAACACAAACCCTGTGAGGAATGGCTGAGGGAGCTGGGGGTGCTCAGCCTGGAGAAAAGGAGGCTCAGGAGAGATCTTCTGACTCTCTACGACAGTCTGAAAGGTGGCTGTAGCCAGGTTGGGGTCAGTCTCCTCTCCCATGCAATCAGTGACAGAATGAGAGGACATAGTCTTAAGCTGCGCCAGGGGAAGTTTAGGTTAGACATCAGGAAAAAATTCTTCACTAAAAGGGTGGCTGGGCACAGGAATCATCTGCCCAGGGACGTGCTGAGTCAGCATCCCTGGACGTGTTTAAAAAAAGACCGGACATGGCACTCAGTGTCGTGGTTTAGTTAATGAGGAGGTGCTAGGCCATAGGCTGGATGTGATGCTTTTCCAACCTAGTTCATTCTGTGAACTTAAAATTACATTTAGGATGCATAAGTAGCACATCCACTAACTTCACTGAGTTTGTGATTTAATTGTTTTACACAATCTCTTCTGTGTAGATAAAATATGTAGTCTAACACTGTACTTATGGAGACATGGAATGGACTACAAGAGACCACTAAATCCTAACGCAGCATGAACACAGGCTCTAAAATATATTGACATGTGTTTAACTACCAAGAAAGCTAATTCCACATTTTCTCTAAGTGGTCTGATCCAGTGTTTTATGATCCTAATAATTACAAAGACTCTTTTTCTCATATTCAGTATAAAGCACGTTTAATATAAATCAGGACGGTTTTCATTCCATAGCAGAAATCAGGAACAATGAAAAAGAATTTCCATTTTGCTGCACCTTCTCAAGAGCAAAACGCAGCAAGGCATGTGAGAGGACCAACTACCATCAGAAGATTTGCCAAACTAGACAGTATCTGCTTTCCTACAACATGCCTGGTATGATCGTCTAGAAAAACCAATCCAAACCAAAAATCCAAGTGAAATCCACAACAAAACAACTTTACTTTTTTTCCCAGCAGCAATTTACCTTGAGATCTACTATATCTTCATGTCTTTTTCTCTCATTTTTCTATCTGAATAATTATTTCCTGTTTTGGATTCATGTATTTTGAGTTTTTCATCTTAAATGTTTGCATTGTTTTTCATCTTGTTGATTTTACACTTCCCAAACTCATCAACAGTATTTGGGATCCAGATCCTATGTTAAAAACAAAGGAAAGAAGAAAACCCTAAACTTTCAACCTCTCTCCAGCTTTTATCATCAGTAGCTCTTCTAAGTATGTGTTCTCTTCCATCATCCAACTCACTAATGCCTTTTCATCTCGACAGGGTACTATAGATAATTACTCTGTAAAGGCAATCTTTCAACTTGATGCTGATAACATCAACATCTCATGGAGACAATATTGATATTACGTTTCCCTAGCTGGCTCATGTAGGGAAAAAGATTTTATTAAAATCAAGCTGTATTGTACCTAAAGTTATCCTCTTACTAAACTTGTTTTTCTTATTTAGAAGAGAAAAATACTGAGGTTTCTTACAAACAAGTTTCACCAAACCATACTGGGTGTTTTACCATCTCTCTTCTACACATCATTAGATACAAATTAATTGCTAAACTATTTACTCCTGAACCTTTATTTGGAATCAAAACTGACAGTCTCAATAATTCTCTTTACAGAAGAATAAAGAAGCACAAAACCAGATACACAGAAACCTATTTTGCTGGCTATTTCCACCCTCTGGGATATTAAATAAATAAATAAAATCAGTGATACCTAATTCCTCAATCATTCTAGGATGAATTTTATTAGGATTTGCCACTTGAGCACATCTATATTAAGATTCCTTAGGCTATTCTTTCTGTGCTTTGGTTCCACTCTTATTTCCTGTCTAAGATTAATTTTATGAAAGTAGCAGGTCACAATATATCTCTTTTACAAAGTATGAAGGAAAGAATCAGTCTTTGAAAGTCTGTTCCTTGTTCTCCTTTCTTATTTAATAACAGATCTAGGTAATGGACTTATCCCTTTGTGCCTCTTCTTACTCAGATTTTTGGACCCTTTCATTGATTCTTTTCTTGTGCTTTGTAAATTGAAACTTATTTTGCTCTTCAGAGTTATTGATTTTATTCTTACATTCCTACACTATTCCTTTATATTCATCACTAATTTCTGCCTGGACAACTTTTTTAATTTCCAGGGCATGGAAGATTTCCTGTTACAAAGTCCCTTTTAACATTCACTATTACTATTTTAGGTTATTATTCTAAACTATGTCAACACAAAGAAACAACAGGATATACATTAAATGTAACGATTTTCAACAGACCAGATTCTACCAAGTCCCTCAGCACTGAGATCAACTGTCCAAGCACAGGGAAGCAGTACATAGAGCAGGCATGCCAGAATCATCTCTTCTTTGGAGATAACTCTAACACACAGCTCCTTTTTCCTTCAGAAGCCACAATTGTGCATTCAACACTGCCATAACTGGGTGTGCGAGAGCAGAGAAGCAAGCCATAGCCTTGGTTTACTATGCCTCCTTTGATGTTCATTAAATTAGGGTATCAACACATAGGAATGAAAACTACCTTTCCATCCATCACAAGAATGCTGAGATGATGTGGAGTGTTCCACTTTTTTCTTTGTGAAAATGTATATAATTTAACTGTTCTCTTTGGGTACTCTCAATAGCAGAGGATATTTCAGATGTCAATTTAAAATCAATAAATTTTAAAGATGAGAAATCAAACGATACATATTCAGTTAATTTTAAAATCTTCCTTTACACCAGCTCTCATAACACAGAACATGGACCCCAGCTGTTCAAGCCTCATGTCTCACCATTAATTCTTGTCTCTTTCTTGCTTATCAAGTGCAGAGAGAAATATCCTCAGATCAAAGTCTAATTGGGAGCCCCAACTGTGTTGTCTCTTAATCACTGTAAAATTAACTTATCACTACCTCAAATAACCTTAAAAAAGATTGATTTTGTATTACTGTTTGGAATTCTAGATACTTCAAACAAATACCTATCATTTTCTAAAGAACATTAATTGATTCTTTAACTGTTTGGAGTAACTACTAACACTAATTGAAAAGTCAGTAACACACTGCAATCACAGAAACTATTATTTATTTCTTATATTCCTGATAGAAAGGTCTATTTCTCAAAATAGATGAATTCAAGGAAAACACTGAATAACTATGTAACAAATCGATCCCACAGATAAAATTAAGAATTTTATTATGGAGGTTAAGTGAGTAACTCGTAAATAATTCCAGAATCCTAAATGTCACAGTTACATTTAAGGTCCACAGACCAAGCACAGGACAAAGATACATTCAAATCACAGGTTGCTTTTCCAATTTTAACTCAGTAAACTTAGATTTCATAAAATGAGATACAAGAGATTAGCCACTGCTGAATGCCTGGAGACAGCAAGGAAACATAACGATAGCTCATTGATTTATCTTCCATAAACTACCTGCCAGAATCAAAATATTAGGGCTTCAAGTTACAAAATCAAAACCAGCTCAGAAGAGCCAGAATTGATACAACAGTAATGAAGAGCAGCAGGAAAGTGTTGCACTGTTAGAAGTTGTAAATCAGTCATTTCTGCCAGCATTTGATGGAAACTGAAAATCCCACATCAGCGTAACACATCCCCTCCATGAATGCTAGCAACCAAGACTATTACTGGCCACTCCTAAAGAGATTCTGCATGCTAAAAGCTTCTACTGACTTCAGATAAATTTGTCACCAGTCAGCAGCACTCTTAAAAGACAGATTACTAGATCTAAGCAATCAGATCTGATAATTACCTCATAACTAACATTTAAAATAACTACCTTTTAAAATTTGTCATGCTAAATTCAAGGCTATAAAACCTCAAAGTACATTTGTATTCCATGTAGCATAGTAGCCAGAGACAGCATCACCCTGCCAACTTTTTTGATAAGCCTTAATTTTCATTTATTGGAATAAACAGGAAGATAAGCACATAAGCTAATGTTCCATCACTATTATTCTTAATCCCATATCCTTTTTCTCTTCCTCCCTCATCTTATTTCCTCTTTTGTCATCCTGCTCCTTAGTACATCAAATTACAAATTCATCTCTAAAGGGACATGTCAGCTCCACTTATAAATGTTCATTCTCTGTTACACTAAATGAAATCTAGCTGTTGTTCCTTTTAAAGCAATCAGTGATAAAAACCCAAAAGTGTAAAAAACAAAGCTGCATTGTAACTTGAAGACTTCCAAAAACATGGCTGACATAGATGTTGAGCAAAATATGTGCCTAGTACATAACACTCTTTTTTCTTTGGAACTTGGTAACAGGAATTATTTGGAGAAGTGCTTTACCTTTACTGTTGATGAACTAAAATGGTAGAGAGATTTGGCTGAAGCAGTTGAACAGAGAGGCAACAGTTTGTTAGCTGGGAAGAAACAGCCCCTTGTAAGGAAAGGCAACATCGCTGACTAAACCAGTATCAGGAGGGGTAAAAGCTAAGCAAAGTTAAGAATTAAGTTAATAATGTAGGTCTCAACTGCTGATGTGATCAACAGGTGACCATGAGACTCTTGTATTTGAAGACATTTTGGGTGTGATAAGGATATGAGGTTCTGGTAAAAGGATGGCTAAGTAATACTGCAATGCATGTGCAGCAAGGCTTAGTAAATGTGCTAACCTTTGTGTAAAGCAAGTGAAGTATCATCTGGTGGCAGAGGTATGCAGCTCCATTTCAGAATGGTTCAATGACAGAACATGAATGCACAGTTGTGAGCACGGTGAGGGCAGTTATAGCCATAACTCTTCCTTTGCTGGTTAGTGTTGCTTTTCTGAAAAGTTGATCTTATACCTTATGATATATGTAACTTCTGCATTTCATTGTCATAAGGGCACTGTATCTCACCTTATTTGTCAAGTACAGTGTCAATCCCAATTTTATGCATCTTTTCCATGCCCCTCCTTACAGTTCTTCCCTTCAAAATTACCTAAAAAACAAACAAAAAGTAATCTAACTTAAATTCTCACTTCATAGCTCTGTGTCTGTTCTGCTTCTACCTGTCTGACTCTTATGAATGGATCACCAGGTACGTATGGAGATGCCAGGATGAAGACTGAGAAGATACATACAAGAGATTCAGAAGCAATACCTGCTCTATATACTCTGATACAATTTACCACAGATGACAGAACCCTGCAATTTTGCATTAAACACTTTATGCTTATCATTTATTAAACAGTCACTTCCCAGATTTTATTCCAACTTTCTTCCTTTTTACATATATATGCATACCAACTGCACAGTCATGAATATTCAGCAATATGCAAGTGTAACAATGCTGATCCAGGTACTGCACGTAAGGTCCTTTAACCTAATATTAGAAATACTTATTAGATGAGAATGGTAAAATCTGTCCTAAATGCCTGTCATAATTAGCCTCTGTCCACATCTGTACCAAAAGGAGGACTCTATGTAAAAACAGTGTTGTTACAGACTGTATATATTTATAATTTGCTAGAACCAATAAAGTCCTGAATCAATAAAAAGACAAACTTGTTCACTTTATGCCTTAAGTTCTGGCTTTGTCCTATATGGGATAACTTATGAATAATTGAATCTAATTATAATCAAGAACTCTCAACTGGTGTAAGAATAAAGAACAGTACCTTACTTGACATATATGTCTCATTTTTCAGGCTTGTGTTCTACAAAAACCTAAGGTAATGTAACTTTTGACAGCTACAGTCACTGTCTCCCATTTTCCTTCTACTGTGTATTCTGTCCTTATCTTACAGATTAGCACCAGCACTCATCTGAACTTCTATTGAATTGTTTTTGCATGTCGAACTGGCAAAAGCCAACCCTATTTAAATTTATTTTTCTGCAGATGTAGTACACAAGCAGGTCACCACAGAATCAGATAAGACACATGCAGTATCAGTAAAAAGAACAACAGGTAATTGTGAAACCAGCTGCCTTTGAATCTCAGCATCATCTTACATCCACCACCAGTCAACAGCAAGACAGACACTCAAGCCTTTTTTTTTGACTTGGCTTGAACTGTTCTGTCTTCAGGCTCAACATGCTGAATGTACAAGCAAAACATCACAACACTGCAAATACAAATAATGAAACTTTTAGCTGTCTTTCGAAAATAAAAAGAAAATAATTACTCATACAAGTTCACTGTAGGATTTATTGAGACTTGCAAGTGAGAGGCTACTCTATTTAAATAAGTAACACCATGCAATTCCTCCCTACTTTTAGCTTTTTCCGTTTGACTGTACTTTGAAGCATCTGGCATACACAATGACAACTACGGATGCTGGGAAAATTTGATGAGCTCAGCGTCCCCAATCCTTGATGATTTTATTACTTGGTAATTATGGGAACTTTAGGCACACAAGGGAAGACTGATACACTTCCAGCACACTTCTCCTCAATCCTGTAACTTCATTAGCATTTTAGAATCAACTGAATGGTTGCATACATGTATTACAAGAAAGAGTTTAGAAGAGGGATAATAACTTCCTTGCCAGGCAGCTTGAGTTGTATGCTCTTACAGCTTCTGAAATCCCTCTGCAATTCCAATGTGTATTTCCCTTCCTGATTTAGTTATGCCCCACAGTGTCATGGCAATATATTAATTTCCTTTTCAGGAAAAGTTTTTCCTCCTTACCAAACCCCTTCTGTGATATTTTTTCTCTGCTTCTCTGCCTACAGAATTAATATTACTTTTGAATACTATTATTTTAATGTATTTTTTCAAGTTTTCTTAGAACGAAAATTTTGATTAATTCCTTTCTTTTCTAGCCCCACTCACAATATTAGCAAAAACCAAGAGTGGAGATAAGGAGTGTCAGAGACAAGACTTTTAGGGACATTGTTCCCAGTCAACTACTGATACAAACACAATGAATATTAGCAGCTTTCAACTTCCTCCTAAGGGCAAAAAACCTCCTCAGGTACTCTTACAGGAGAAGGAAGTGCCCAGACCCAGTCAGAATCGACCTTGAATCAAGATTTGCACCATTGTTGTAATTCCTCTTCCTTCCTATATTGTATATGTCCTCTTTTTCCTCTGCCTCAAAGTTCTTAATTTCTCTTAATTTTACCCGTTACTTGGAAAAATCCTTTTCAAAAGAGTCTGAAATAAACTCAAACTTCTGAAGTTCTTCTATTCCACCTCCAAACCAAAAAAAACCCTACCCCCTCTCTGAGAGAGGCATGTTACAAAAAGACAGCATCCTTTCCTGAAGATTTTTGTAAAGTTTAGATGTGAACTGATGATGCTTTTAGTTTTAAGTCAGCTGTATGGCTGCAGGAACAATTTAGCTCTCGAAGAAGCTACAGAACAGAGAGCCTGCTATCTTCTCTGTGCATATACAGCACAATCTATGAGTGAGCCTGCATCTTTTTAGCACAACACATAGGCCATTTATAATTTTTTTTTATTTGCTGCTTTTAACTTTACAGGGAGTGCTATATAGCAGCTGATGTTGAGAGCACACTTGTTAGTTAAAATGAGAGCAACAGAAAGGGTGTGACTCTCTTCAGTGGTCTAAGTGAAAAAGTATGCATGCTAATAGGTGTCAAAATGAAAAGAAAGCAATTCTATCTCTAAAAAACAAACAAACAAACAACACAGACCAATAAAAACCTCAAAACAACATAAGCAGCCTGCTTGAAAACATCATACTGAAGTAAACTTCTGCAGTCCAAGAGAGGGAACAAGCTGCAGAGGCTCTCCTTATTAACTGCAGCAGTAATTCAGTGAGTGAGTCCATTTCCAATGTACTATCATTTAGGCTGAAAATTTAAATTCACCTTCTGGATGCTCTGAGAAATTGCATGAATTCAGATATTTTACCTCAATAGTTAACATTTGGGAACCAGATCTTGCTAGGAAGAAACTGACATTAGGGTATTCCACTAAAGACTGATTTTAATTGACAAAATTATCATCTTCTAACTGCACACACTGCAACGTCCAGATCATTAATGGAGATGTTAAACAGGGCTGAACACAGTGTTGACCCCTGGAGTACAACAGTAGTTACCAGCTTCCACACAGACTTCACACCACTGACTGCCAATCCCTGTGGTCCATCTGTTCTGCACGTTTTATGCTGACCTCACTATTTGCTCACCCAGCCCATACTGCAGCAGCTTCTCCACAAGGATGTCACAGGAGATGCTGCTGAAAGACCTACTGATGCAAGTATCCCTTCCCTGGTTTGCCAAGCCAGTCATTTCATTGTGGAAAATTAGCAGGTTGGTCAAGAATGGCTTCCCCTTGGTAAATCTATGCTGACATTTTCTTTGATGTGTCTTAGAAGGGTCTCCAGGATTAGCTGCTCCATCACCTTCCATCCTTCTGGGGGATCAAGGTAAAGCTGATCAGGTTGTAGTTGCCTGAGTACTTCTTCCTCCCCTTTTGAAAACAGAACAAACATTCACTTTCCTCCAGTCTACAGGCACTTCTCCCATTTCCTCAATATTCCTGTCCTACAATTGAGACTCCTCACAATGATACCAGCCAGCTCCCTCAGCACTCAAGGGCCCATTCCCAGAGTGTTATCTATGTCCTATTTACTTAATTACTCTCTGACCTAAACGTCTTCCAAATGTACATTTTCCCTCCTCCAGACTTTTCCCTGTGTTCTACAGTTCTTGAAGGTCTTTGCTTGCAGAGATGGCAGCAAAGGCAGCCTGCAGAACCTCAGCCACATTCCCTGTTCATTCAGCCATGAGACTACATTTTCCCTAGAATACTAGGGAAATACACCTCCTGCTATTGGTGTATTTACAGAAGCAATTTTTGTTACCTTTGACATCGCTCACCAGATTGAACTCAGGTAAGAGTCTGACTTTCCTAATCACATCTATGCATGCTCAGACAGTCTCTACACTGCTCCCAGCTAATCCGTTCCTGCTTCTGCACATTAACTTTTAATGTCTGATTTTGTGATGAGCTCCTTGTTCATCACTGCATGGCTGTTGGGGTGGACTGCTCTTGAGCTCCAAGGAGGTGATCCTTGCGTATCAACCAGCTTTGCTGCACTCCTCCAGGGCCTGACCGGGGGGATTCTTCCAAGTAGATCCCTCAAGAAGCCAGAGCCTGCTTTCCTAAAACCCAGGGCAATGATCTTACTTTCTTATTCTTAAACCAGGCTCTCAGAGAAAGCTGGCACTAATATCGCTAACCAACTGAATAAGAAATAGATTACATTAGTTTCTGTCAGAGACCACATAGCTTAAAGCAAACATTGCTAAACTGGCACAAACACAGTAAACTACTTTATTGAAAAAGTTATTACCTAGAGAGTCCTAAAAAAAGCCCTCTCTGCCCAAAAATCATTAAATACCTAAAGGTTTAAGAAGTAAGGTATCAAAAATGTAATATAGCGTATCTTATTCTTCAGTTAGATTGACATAAATTTAGAATGAATTTAATGGTAATATATGAAGAACACTTCTTATTAAACGAAGTGCTATCTTTTAATTCAAACATTTATTCACATTTCTTATCTTAATTATTATTATTGAAGCATACCATATTTACAAGCTAATTCAATGAAATTGTATTTATCAGAATTTTATCAGCTAGTGTTAGCTGGACACAATTTATTGGTTTCTTTACATCTCCTTGATTGTTGTTTTCACTGAACAAATGCAGAAATTCTAAGTGCAACAACAGTGCTGTGGAAGTTTTAGAAGTTTTGCAAGAGCAGGCCATTATAACCAGTAGAGAAATGGTTTTGTCTACTGAGACAAATTAATTTACTACCAAGTAAATTTACCAAGTAATTTACTACCAAGTTTCCTTCAAGATGCTGTCCGTCTCTTCCCTTCTTTGTTCCCCCCCTTCTCTCTGAACCTCATGGCTTTGAAACTACTTTCATATGTTTAAAAAAATAAGAAAAGACATTCCCACTACATTCTTACATTTTGAATATGCAATTAAATGTTTAGGGTTTTTTTCTCTGAAAGACCATGTGCTTCATTACTATATCCAACTATATGTTAATACTGGATTCAGATGTCACTCTCTATGCTTTTGATGATTTATATATTGAAGAGTCATTTATTGTACACCATATTATTGGTGTTGATACTATGAAGACATAAACCTATAGCCAAATATTTTCTAGGTAGCAGTTTTTAGCCATTTTCAGGACTGTCACCTCAAAAGACTACAAACAGAGAAGATAAAATGTCTTTCTTGACTAACACCACAGCATTTGATGTCAAAGAATAAATCAAGATCCTTGTATTAGAAACAGTGTCAAAAACTATCAGAGTACAAAAATTACCTTTCCTACTCTATTCTGTGAAGGTTTCAATCAAGTCTTTATATACTAGTAATAGCTGTTGGAAAGTTAGTTTAATTTTGTTTAGTCAGTTACAGGAACATTTACTTCCTAATTGGCCTGGATCACTGTAAGCATCAAAACCTTTCTGTGAGTCACTAACAGTCCTTAATGAAATTAAACCTACAGTCTTCACCTACAAACATGGGTGAATAATAAAAAATCTAACAGGAAACAAACAGGGCTGTCAAACAAACAAAAAATCCCCTCCCAAATCTAAACACCCTCCTTGCACAGAACAGACATATATTTAGCCTAATCCCTAATACTCTACAAACATGAACTGAGGCATGCCATTTTCTAGCTACTTGGGAGCCCTCTAATAAGTGGGTAGATTCATAATGCATCTGAAGGCCCATTACCTAAGAAATAATTTTAAACAAAATTCAGAACGTGGTATTTTATATGTCTGTACTACTATACTAAGAGTTCTAGGATGAGCTATGAGATACCTAAGCATGAGCTGATTCAAATACATGTAAGTTTGCTACTATTACTTTACAGTTTTCAACATTTCTAAGAGAAGTAAAAGATATTTTGACACCCATGCAGAGAGACATCTGATTTTAATTATTTACTTATTCAAAACAATATCAATGGGAACTGATTTTTTTTCATTTGCTGAAAAGGATGTTCTTGACAAATAAAACCCCACAAGTTTGAACAAAGATAACCCTAGGAGTTAATGGATGTAAACACTGAGGCAAAATGCTAAGCAGAGTTATTTCAGTTACCTTGGCCCCAGTTTAATGCAATTTCACAATACACTCTACTCAATAATAAACATCCTCAATTCTGACCTTAAAAACTGCAAGTATATACACATAGGAGTGGGGTTTTTGAAATATTGATGTAGAAACAAACTCTCACTACGTTAAAGGCCCAAACACTGCACCTCTTTCAGAACCTCCCCAAAAAATCAAGACTAGTAGGCAAGAAAGAGGGTGCAATGTAAGATCCTTGCAAAACTTTCACAGACAACAGCTGCAAACATGTTCCACTTTCCAATTCACAGACTCAATCAAAAACTTTACAATAGGGAGAACACTACAATCATCATGGCAATTAAAAGTATAAATCACAGAATCCTAGAATTATCAAGACTGGAAGAGACCTTTAAGATCATCAAGTTCAACCATCAACACAGCACTAATTCCTAAAAAGTATTTTTACTAACAGCTAATGCTAGAGGCACTAGCAACCAAAGCAGACATTTCAAAATTGACATGATCACCTATTTCTGTACAAATTTCCAGAAGAATTAAAATGTAAGTGTCAAATCCTTTCAGTACTCTTGATTATGTGCCCTAGTGGTTTATTCAATCTCCACGAAAAATTAAAAAGGAAAAAAGCCCCACCTTTTAATGAGCTAATTTATACATCTTATAGATGTGAATTTAATCCCATAGTAAGTAACAGAAATTGATAACTTCATGCAATATGAACACTACAAAAAAAAAAACCCAAAACTTTTAAACTTTTTTACCTCTCTTTAATAGCTATTTATTTACTACTCTAATTAAGTACCAGCAATGACACTTTCAGTTGTTTTACTACTAATCTCTTCATTAGATAAACTAGTCATGATGGACAGCCAAGAACTGAAAAACAAGCTGCTGCTGAGGAGGAACCGCAGCAGAAAGGTAAAAAATAGTCTGTAGAAGAAAACACTGATAAAACAGATATTCAAAAAGAATAAAAATAGCATTAGTCTTAAAAAGAAAACTTTATCAACAACTGTTGCTAAACTATATGTCAAGAAAAGCTCCAAAAAAGTCTGACAAGAACTAACTTCCAATGAAATGAAATGGCAAAATATTCTGGACTCAAATTTTAGTACAAACTTCATCATTTAGTACCAATTTTAGTCAAACTTCATCTTTGACCTTAGCGAACACTTCCCTCACACTGACAGGTAAAAGACCATAAAAAACCCCCACACTGTTGTGGTTTCCAGTGTGGACTCTAAGCAGAATTTGTCTGTTTGTCAAAACACACTGGCCATTCAGAATAAATCCACATTTGCTCTGTGATGAACCAGTAGTTTGTTACTTACAGGCTGCACAAAACTGGATTAACAGAAAGTGGAATGGTGCCACCCTCATTTTTAGGTTTCTTTGCCACCTACAGCAGGCAGTCAGAGGAACGACCCTTAAAGATTATAAATGTTTCAGTCTCTCAGCTGATATCAGCATTCAGATAATAATACCCCTCTGGCATGATATTATGCCCTTTCCTCTCCGCAGAGGTCGTCACCAGGCTCTTTCCTCTCTTACCGCACGCCTGGGCCTAGCTGAAAGCTCCCCGGTGGCTGCACGCTGCGGCACCAGCAGGCTGAACCTAGCGGGACCCAGGGAACGGGNCCCGGAGCGGCGGCGGCCGCACGCACCGCAGTGCGCCCGCCAGCTCCCGGCGCGGCTGCGCAGGAGACGCTCCGGGAGAGCGGGACGGCGCGCGGGAAGGGCTCTCCGCACGGCGGCCGTGCCAGGGCGGGCCGCGCGCTGCTTGACTGACAGCCGGAGAAGCAAATCGGAGGCCCTGTGTGTGGCGGAACAGCCAATGGCGGCGAAGGGCGGGGGGAGCTCGTGGGGCGGTG
>VYXD01002161.1:0-24720 GCA_013397195.1 Hylia prasina | reverse complement strand
CGCGGGGGGGACCGCTCCTGTGGGAGTGAAGGGACCCCTGGCCTGGGGTGGCATGGAGCTTGGAGTCGAGGGCACTCTGGGGTGGAGTCCACGGGGAGGCGAGAAGGCTGTGGAGCGTTTGCGGAGGGGATTCATAGGCCTGTGAAAGCAGACTGGGGAAGGAGAGTTGCAACAGCCTAAAAGCGCTGCAGGCGGTATTTCTCTAAAAGTTGCACTGTTCGGTACGTGGTTGCTCGGTTAGTTACTGGCAGCCGTGTCAGGTTTTCCCTCACGGGCTCGAAAGTGTTTTGGGTGATTCAAAAGCTATAACTTTATTGTGTTGCACACTTTAGGTGAGGCAAACCGCACTGTGAAGTTCTCTGTTACTGTTCTGAAAAGCAAACTAAAGAGATCTCTATGTCAACAGATTGGGGGGAATTGTCAATGCTTATTAAACAAAAGTTAAAAGATACTCAAATAGTGATTTATTTCCAAACCATAACTATATGTAGTTTTGACATATTCATGAGCACAAGATTCACAGGTGACATTAAGGGTTCCTCAGATAACTTCCGAGGTTATCTCTGCTGAGGAGGTTGGGGGCGTTCCATAGGTCCATATTGTTGGATTCTGTACTATTTTTTTCTAACTCATGAGAAATTAGATAGTGCTCTGGACTACCTCAGGTTCACAAAACAAAATCCAGATGTTTACGAATATCAGGATCCTGAAAGGACAGTCTTGTTCAATATTTACATGTAGTTTTTCACAATGATAAAGCAGTTAAGCAAAACAGGTGCCTAACTGTTAATAATGAGTCCTCTTTTGGAATACCTGTTTGAAGTGAATAGGGCTAATTCACATGACTGATTTCAGAGAAAGGGGATTAGATCTTTTTGTATGAAAGGTGCATTTTAAGCAAAATGAGATAACTATCTTTTGAGCTAGAAAGACTCTTTTGTTTAATGGAAAGACATTGTAGTGGAAAGCTTATTACCACTAATAAAAAACAATCATCCCCAAATATTTAAATAATATACTCTGCATACCAAAGTATTTGGGGTAACTTTTGCTTTGCTTTTAAAACCGTGTATTAATTTACTTCTACTGAGGCTTAGTTAATTGAACCATGAGATTAATTTTTTATCATTATTTTATCATTGTACTTTTGAATTAGAAACAAAGGAAGGCACTTCCTGGTGTGGGGCGGTGTGGAGAGCTTTATAATTTAAGATCTTGTGAAGTGAGACTTTGTGTCACATGGGCATAGCAGAGAAAGGCAGTAGAGGACCTGCAGCTCAAGAGCGAAGCAAGGTGCTGTTTCTTGGTGGGGTTGATACTATGGCTGTCTCTGGGAGCCGAGCTTTCTAGGTGAACCCTTGCCTCTGTTTTGACCTGGCGCTGCAGAGGCCGCCGTCTTATCTGTGTTCCTCACAGGAGGTCTGAAAAAAAGCTTGCCGGGCCAAGTTGTCAATGCTGGGAATATTTACAGACGCTGTAACAGGAAGTATCATGGGGCAGCGCTGAACAAGTCTTACAAGTCGAGTAAGAGTTTTGACATGAGTTCTGGAAGCTGAGTTTCAGAATAGTCTGTGAGTGACTCTTGGTGAAGACACCTTTTCTTGTGTACTCCAGTTGCTGAAATAAGCTGTAAACAAATAGGGATACTTCATATCTGAAGTGTGTCCTCATTTCTGCATTTCTGTACTCATCTGACACTCGCATTTCCTCCTGCTGTTACTTCTGCTCTGTTCATATGGAGATCATCTGGCCTTCATGCTCCTGAGAATTCTCTCTCTCCTCAGGCCTGGATGTGGATAAAGACAGCAAATTCATTGCTGAACAGGTTGCTTTTACAGACTGGATAACGTTACCATTTTGGATGCTGGAAAAGAACATGCTTGCTTAAAATGTACTAGTGATGGAAAAGGCAGTTTTCAGGTATGCTCTCTAAAGAAACAGAGAGCAAACTAAAATTACCCTTCTCTTTGAAACACTTTAAACACCCCTTCCTCCATGCAAGCAGTACTTAAATTGTTGTGGTTTGCTGCTGGTTCAGTAATCAAAATGTTATTTGTAGTGTCTTTGTAGTAAGCTGCACAGATTGGGAATTTAGTCACTGCTGTTAATGTTCTTCCTGAAGCAGAAAACCACAACTAAGGGACTGAAATATGAAGAAAGAGAGGGGGATGGAAGAAAAATGAAAAGCTAAAGCATACCTTTGTCCAAGGTTTTCATTTGTATCTAACCTTCCCTGTCATTTCTACCCTTCTAATTCTTTCAGGATATGATAGAAAAATGTCGCCTTTGACTATAGAAAAGCACTCTCAAATTTCTCTGCCACTACTTGAAACACGGTGATGCTTTTAATACAGACATTTTCCATGGCCTTAACTGCTCACAGGTCTGTACCAAACCAAAGTAGCCACTGTGAATACCTAGCAAGTACTGTTCATAAACATTTTTATAATGTTTGACCTTAAGAGTGACCTGAAGATTAATGGATATGTTGTATCAGTTTTAATGGGTCTCTTCTCCCTTGGATACACACATGTGACTCCCATTAGTCTTAATGGGAGTTATATGTGTGCCTAGAGGTTAGACAAGATCTCTAAAGGTGCTGTTATGCTCTCTTGTGTTAACGATCTCATAATTGCTGAGGTGCTGCACCTTTGCATTGAAAGCAAACTAATTAAATTGGTCTAGTCTAACTTGGTATACCAGCATACCTGGCACGTATGTGTGTTTTCCTGTGGGGCCCTCGGTACACGGAAGTAGAAGCCAAATCAAAGGCAGAATTTAAATTTTGCATGAAACTTGACTTTCTTTTTAATTGTTTTTTGTAATCCAAAATGAATTCATGAGTTTGATTCCTAAGAAAGATGATTGTTCGTGTGAATACAGAGGGAAGAAGCTGAATGTGGTGTTTTATTTTATCATGAAAGCATGTGTTGAGAAAAGGGACTGAATTGATTCTTATTTTGATGTTCCAAATCATGTCTTTGAAAAAAGACAGTTAGGTCTAGAGGATTAACATGAAGCTTGATGTTGAATTTTAATTATGGCTTTGTTACTCATTTCTTCCAAGAGCCTTTAGACAAAGCACTTCACCTTTCTTTGATTTCCAGGTATGTAAAATATCTGCTTGCTTCTTAGTGTTGCAGACATAAATTAATATCTGTTCTGTGCTTTGAAATTTTAAGATTGGTATCTTTAACTGTATTCTGCTGGCATAACCATTGAAGTACAGAAGGAGGAAAAAAAATCATAGTAACCACCTGATACAGCCAGGCAGAAGCTCTGGTGGTGATGCAGATCTCTTGAGAGGAGTGATTCTGTTCCATAGTTTATGATGCATAAAACAGTGTATTGGGGAAGAAAAATTTTTGGTATTATATATAGATAATCTATCTTTTGAGCTGGATTTCTCAGTGAAAGCGATTGTACAATAGGCAAATTGACATTTTATCAGTCAAAATAATGATTATAATTTGATGGTCAGTGTGGAAATTTGTACACTGTATTCCATGACTGTCTCCGTACATTTGAAAATGATGTAGTTTTCTTTGAAAATACAAATTTGGGGAAAGAATGGATCTTCATATTTACATGCTGGAGGAGAAGAAGCGTTTATGTGCTAGCCTCCATTTCTAAACTTGGCTTATTGGTTATTTTTTCAGATTAAGGTATTATATAAACTCAATTTCACAATTTGGTTTTACTATTTAAGAAGTAGCAGATCCTGAGGTTTTTTGGGGTTTTTTTTTGTTGTTGATTTGTTGAGAGTTTTTTGATAATATGATTATTTTATTTTTGACCTTATGTGTTTTTTTAGTTTCTAGTAGAAAGTAGCAAATATCTATCTATCTGAGACTGGGATGGTAAGTTTTTAGCTCTGTAATTTAAAATACTGGAAAAATCTTGTGAATGGTTTTTTAAATATATTTTCTTACGTTTGACGTGTATAAAATATATGGATCAAAATTTCCTTCCTCATGTGAATTTCAAACATTAATTTCCTTGGGTTTTTTTAGTAAATTGTGATTAGTTCTCCAGTACTCTTTAAAGAAGAAATAATTAATATTATTAGTGTAATATTTTAGGCTATGTAAGATATTTTTAAAGTTGAAAGTTAAAACAAATCTTAGCTAATTTCAGTTTTATATGTATGCTTATCCATAAAAAAGAATGAACAGGTCTATTTTGTAACCATGGGAAACTGAATTTCCAAGGTTTTATGTGCATTTCTATTTACTTAAGATTCTTTCACCTAAATTCTGCTTTGATGACATACTGTAAACTTCCAGAGACAGGAGTTGTGTCTGATGTATTTTTACAGTATCAAGAACTTGCATTCTTATGAAGAAAACTTCTTTTGGGGAAAAATAAACTCCAAGCCTTGTTAGTATCTATTGATCAATTTTCTAAGCAAAATAAGCAACATCATCCAATAAAATTAGGTTTTGGTTTGTTGTCGTTGTTGTTGTTGTTGTTGTTGTTGTTTTTTCCCAGAATTACTATGCCTATGTTATTTTTGTCAATATAATGCTTAACTGAGAGTGAGTAATTTATTCTGTCCCTCATATTTTAACGGTGACCAAATCCTGCAGCAGGTTTCCCAAACGGGTTATGGAGTCTCCATCCCTGGAGGTAGTTAAAACTCAGCTGGACGCAGCTTTAACAACCTGTTTGGAGTCAGGAGCTGGACAAGACCTCAGCCATTCCATGATTCTCTAAATTGTGTAGGTGACTTGTTGACACTTTTTATTGTAGACCAGCTTTCAAATACCAGTTCCGATATTTGAAATGATAATTAAGATAAGGATAAAAATTACTCAGTCTTGAATTAAAAAGCAGATAAACTGAAGCAGTTAATGTCACATTACTGGCCACATGAAATGTGAGACTAACAATTGAATATATAAGTGCTCTGTGCACAGTTTGTTCAGAATGGAAAGACAGTACACAGTACCAGTATGCAAGCTGCCTATTTTTTTAGCCTTCTTTGACATGGTACTTAAGTAAATACTCTGTAGATATTCATTTGCTTAACTATATGTGATTTCTTTTTATGTGTAAACTCTTGATTGCCTTAGAAACTGCTTTTGTATTAAACATTCACAGTTCTGATGTGAATGAAATAGTAACAACTTGAAAGAGAGTTTTTGTGTTAAATTTTAAATGAATCCTGGAAATATTAGGCCCTTTACTGGGAAGTTAACATTTTGAAGCTAAGAGCAAAAGTAAGGTATTGGGAGTGTTTGAAACATGGCTTGATTTTGAAAACTACTATTGAGTAGTTGTGTACGTATTTTAGTTCTGTGTCTGATATACTGCGGGTTACTGTAGCCAGGTGTTTTACCTCAGTTCTGTAAAAAGGTAGCTGGGCCGGTAAACTAAAGTGTGAGCTTGCATTTTGTGCCTTAACTACGAGTTGTAAACTTTAGTGTTCTGAAAATGTAAATGGTTTAGGCATTGGCACCCTTGATTTTTGACTGTAGGTGTTACTGAAACAGTGCATGTGGTAAACAGATTTCTGATGCCATCTCAGTAGCAATCCATCTGAACTTGCCCCGAGTGAAAAAGTGATTGGTGATATCATCTCAATAGCAATTTGTTTGCACTTGCCCCCAGGGCTCTTGAAGATTTTAAAACCTTGTCATTAGGTAGTATTCCATACAGTT
Source organism: Hylia prasina (assembly GCA_013397195.1). Taxonomy (NCBI): domain Eukaryota; kingdom Metazoa; phylum Chordata; class Aves; order Passeriformes; family Sylviidae; genus Hylia; species Hylia prasina. The sequence continues at coordinate 19,057 of VYXD01002161.1, read as the reverse complement.
GTTGTGAGTACCAAGTATAATAAAAGTTACTGATTATGCCTATGGAAAATGTCTGATATGTTGTGTATGCCCAAATAATTTTCAGGATGCTAATAAATCACTCTAGATTAATAATTCCTGTATGAAATTAAAAACAAAATATAAAAAAAAATATAACTCAGCAACCTCTTGTTGCTTTTGGTAACCTGTACTTCTTATTACCATTACTTTCACACTTCAAAGATGGGAGAAATGGGGTGATTAAATTTGTAACTGGTCTATGGAAGGATTGATTTGATATGCTTTCTCAGGCTTGTGTTGAACCCAGGTAAGAAAATCAGTAACTTAGTAGAAAAATGGTATATGTCAGGGTTTGCATGGGAATAGGTTAAAAGGGGCCAGAGATTGTCTTATTATTTTGTATTTTTTTATACTATAAAATTTAAATTCCACTGTGCTTTTTATTTTTTTCATTTTTTTTTCCATCGGACAAGGAACAGAGTCCAACTCTGCATTGTTTTGTGAGTAAGTAGTGTCCCATTCAGTTCATTCTGCAGCTAATGTCACAAAAAAATGCTGAAGGCCTTCAGTGCTTTTTAACTCAATTTTCATAAAACAAATAGCTGATATAAAGGGACTAGTCTTATTCTGAGTAAAGGTAAGTAATGGGTAAACAGGAGTATTTCTTGCATTTTGTGGGGTTCACATTAATAATAATTTCATCACTCATACAAACTTTGCAAATTATTCTTATTTAAAATGAGAGATTATCACCGAATACTTCTTTGGAACATAATGAAAGAAAAATTTAAATCCACTATTCATGTACTTACATGTGCAAAATCATCTATGTTCTGCCGATGTCTAACAGCAGAAGCAGAACTAGATTTTAGAGGAAACCTGTGTTGCATTCTGATATCAACAGCAACTTAGATCACATTGGAATCACATCAGTATAATGTTTTAGAGCCTCTGCCAATTTAAAAATCAAATTGATGCTAGATTTGTATAGAACAACACATTTGACTGACAGAAAAGGCTGTTATGGATGGATGTGATGTTCTATCCTTGTATAACAAGGGTTTTGACTGACAGTTTAACAATAGTACACTTTCTACCTCATATATTCTAAATGATTATTATTACAATACAAAACATTTTTGCACTTGCTGTATATAGATAACATGTACACTTTTTTGTGTAATAACATTCAAGAAAAGAGGGTTTCTTTTATGTCTTAAAGATGATGACAATTAATGAAGGCTCCATCTGACACTTACAACCAGTGTCAAGGCTTGCTATTGTGGTGCATGGTAATGTAAAAACTATCAGGGTACTTAGCTCCTGGTGAAGGATCAGCATAACTCTTGACACATGCTATATGGTGGATGAAATAAATCTCCTTGGAGAGCAACAGAAATACTTCTTGAACTGAAGACTACCCTTTCTGTTTTATAATCCTTCTTTTCAGCTTTGCAGTTCTTTGCATCTCTGTAAAATGCAGTTTTAATATAAAAAGTAACTGTGTAAAATGGTACCCATTAATGCAACAAATGTGCTTTCTATGCTTTGCAGTCAACATTTCTCTAAAATTATTGATTCTTTTTCAGAACAATAGCTAAAGATAAGAAAGGTACACAGTTTTTCTTATTTGGATCATGTTCATTTTGGGGAGACCATCCTTTAATATTTATCCTTTTACTTTTAAAATTTTCATTTTGAATTCTTGGCATCCTTTTGCAGCAATTTGTACAGATGTCTCCTAGTTTGTGTGGGTTTTCACAAGAGCAGGGGCAGTACCGTGTGTCTACATTATATCTGATGATAATAAAAAGACCAATATTAAAATCTAAACTTCTCTGTAAACTTCAGTTTAGTGTTGCATACAACTAAAGAAGAAGGTATACTGTTTTATGAACCTCCCAACAATAAAAAATAGAGAAAGAACTGAATGGGAAAAAATGGGGCCACATTGATCAAAATACATCTACCTCTTGTCTTTTTGATTATCTAGAAAAAGAAAACATGATAAATACAAATATTATTTTTACAATGTGGATTTCTTGTTTGAATTGGCCTACTGTTAAAGATATATTTTTTAAATGACTTTGTAAGGGAATTAAATAGTTGGTTTTTTTTCGCCTCATTATCTATGATCAGTGGGATCTTGGTATCTCACATTTATTCAACAAGATTTTATTTTTCTGTGGAAGGACAAATTCAGTGTATGTTTTATTGAACAATATAACTATTTTATTAGCTTGGGGCAGTGATGATATTTCCTGCAAAACACTAAAAAGGTCTTTAAAGAATATTTGCTCCATTACTGGTGGTGCCATTTCAATTCTTTGTCAGTTTTAGATCTAATATCAGTACTTCTCTAACAGCGACTTATGATTTGAAGGAAGGGATAAAAGTATTTTGAGAAATAATATTATCCAATTAGAAAATGATCCCTCAGAAAAATTGTAGTTTTATCAATATAGACTGCTAAGTTTTAAAGTGAAGCCAACTAAAAAAAATCCATGATGTGGAATTATATTGATCGTCACATAGCTCATTATGATAACACAGATATCTGGTACTTAATTTGAGAGACCACTAATGATAATCATCTATAGAGCGGCCAACTTGTAGAGGTTGTTAAAGCACAGGCTTTGCTGACACTACTGGAGATGATTGAGTTTGCAAACACAGACTGAGTTCCAGTTTCTGAGCAGGACGTGCTATATTGGTACGGAATTGTCCTCTACCTCCTCTCAGCTGGCAACATCTGTTTAACACAGCTTTTCTTTCCCTGACATCATACCCACCTTACTTTGTGTCCTGATTTTGCTCATTGTCCTTCATGGGCAAGTACAGGTCTAAAGCTGTCTCATCTTAGTTTTCTTCCCCTTCTGATAATTCTTTTTTTTTCCCCTCTGACCTTTTGTATCATTGTTCCAGTAGCAGTTGTCTGTCTAATCTACCTAATTGTCTTTGGTCTTCCTTGCCTCTTTTATGCTTCTCTCATCTGTGAACTCTCAGTGCTCAATTAGTGAAGGAACAAAAGGCACAGAAGGAAATGTTCCCTTGCTGTCTTTTCTTGTCTTTGGCATTGTAACAGCCTGGAACCGGGGCAACTACAAAGGGCTAGATAAGCTCCTTGTCTCCAGCTTGGGGAGTACTCAGTAGGCATGTTGTTTTTTTTGGGTTTTTTTAAGAGACTCTTGCTTTTGGAAAGAACTTTCTGCTGAGCATATGCAAAACATAATTTATAAAGGTGGTACAATTTTTGCAGGGTTCGTGAAAGCACAGTTTGAGATAGGGTGTTATGGGATGAATTATTTTAAACTTCGGTGTTAAATTGTGATGAAGTTTACTCTTAAGCAAAGCATTTCCTCACTTTCGATAAGGACAAAGCATTTTCTTTCTATGTTATGTCATTTTTAAGTAAATGAAACATTTTTCTTGCTGTTCATATGTGTAATTCTTTCCTTTCTTTAACAAAAAGGAGAAGTATAATCTCATATGAGCATAGAAACATGCCAAAAAGCAAGGATTTATTATTTGGGGAGCTGAAGTATTAGGTTTTAGAATAGGTTAAAGTCTGATGTCTTTAACCATTTACTGTGCAATGAACACCACTTACAAATACGTGTGAGAGAAACATACACATTTGTCATGTTACCTTATTTTTCTAATTAAAAGGAAAAAAATTAATCTCCTTAGCAGAGACATTTCCTCTCAGAATAAAGACCAGATTCTGGAGTCTCATAGATATTTAATTTGCAAGATAGCATAATGAAAATATGTTAATAGCTTTTTCAACAAGTTAATAGCTTTCAAGTTCCTACTAATTAGTTTGTTAAAATATTCTATTGGTAAAATACTTTCTTTTTCCCCCCAGTAAAAGGTGAGAATGTACCACAGTCTTATAAAGGGTATCTTGCCAATAGTAAGAGTAGAATCAGTAGTATCAAAATTATTAGAAAAAATAATTAACAAATGAGTCTTGAAGGAAGCTGCCATAAATTGTCATCGAAGATAACTTTCTGTCATTTTTACAGTGAAATCTGAGAGAGTGTAGGAGGGGATCTTGCTGAGTTAAGTTAGCATTCTTGGGAACAAAGATGTGAAAGCAGACTTCTCAAGGTGTCATGCTTGGTCCCAGTTGTCCTGCATTCCTGACTACTTACACCAGCAGCTGTGGGAAGTGCTATCCCATTGTCTGCCTATCCTCGGTGGCCAGAGCACCATGAAATTAAAACATACATCTTCACATTGACAAGATAACCCATACCCCTCATTTGCTATATTATTTCTCTTGTTGGAGTAGTGTAATACTTTGTTCAATCAAAAGTAATGAATACATTTTCTTTTACCTTTCTTTTATTTCTTTGGGGGTGGGGGCAGGGTTGGAGTATTGTATATCTCCTCCATCCTGACACTCTAAAATCCAGCTTTTTGCTACCTCCCTCTTCCTTTGGTATCTTTTAGTAGAACCCTTAGATCCCCTTAGAGCTTTCTAAACCAGTACTGCTTATGTCCTTATATATTCACTCTGAAATACTTTGATTCATTCTGGATTTGTTTATATCTTTATGTTTTTTTGAAAGTGCTTATGCTTGTAGTACCCTCAGCTTCCTTTTGCTTCTGTTGGCTGTGCAAAAAGCATCATGTGCTTGTACTTATTCCAAAGAACGTGTGTGCTGAATGAGCTGCTGGTTGTCGTCAGAGTGAATAACATCTAAAGTCTCCCTGTTCTACCGTCAGTCAGGGAATTAATAGAAATTATTCTCACTTTTCTGTCCCCTGGTTCTTCCCATTTACTGATTACCACAACAGCTGTAATACCTTTGGGAACTCACATTCTCAAATTTAGTAGAACTAAGTCACTGTATTAAAATTGAAAGTAATATAGTTTAACTAAAAGTAAGACAATCTGGAGTTGGGGAATTTTACTTGAGGTAATTTATTGTGAACAAACTTGAATTTCTGATAGCTCTTTTGAGAAATAATTTTTTGTAACAGGAAAATTACAAGCAGTTAGACACACACTTACATGAACAACTGATCCTCCCTCTGGCCTGGTCTAATCAGGTCCAGAAGATTTCTAAAACACCTGGATGACAACTTCATGGTGCAGGTATTAAGACAGTCAGTCTGGAGAGATGTCCTCTTGGATTTGTTACTTGCAGAGAGGGTCTCCTGAGTGAAGTTGAGATTAGTGGCCATCTTGGCCAGAATGACCATGCAGTCAAGTTTAAAGTCTCTGTTGACAGCAGGAAAAGTGCCAACAAAACTTCAGCCTTGGACATGAGGAGAGCAGAGCTGAGGCTGCTCTCTTACTAGTTAGTAAGGTCCCCTTGAAAAATGCTTTTCCAGGTGCTAAGTCTATCGTAGCAGGAACAGGCAATTCCAAAATGTCAGAAGTCAAGCAGACAAAGCAGAAGGCCAGCTTGGCTAAGTGGGGATCTTCTTTTGGAGATAAGGTAGAATACAGAGATGTTGATTGTTACTCTAGGGAGAAAATTTGTGTGGCCAAAGCTCAGCTGGAGTTGAAGCTTGTCAGAAATGTGTGGGACAGTCGAAACAGTTTTTTAAAAATACATTAATGGCAAAAGTCAGTGCAGAAGTTACATGGGCACATCATGTAACAGGATGAGGATGGTCACCCCACAAACAGGGATATAGACAAGGTGGAGATGTTTATTGCTTTCTTTTCCTCTGTCCTCAACACCAGTGATGGACTAAAAGGGTCCCAGTACCCTGAGCTGGAGGACCGTGAGTGTGAGAATGATAAACTCCCAGCTGACCTTGAAATTGTAAGGGATCTGCTGTTCTAGCTGGATCCCTATAAATCTATAGGGCATGATGGGAATTATCTGACAATAGCTGAAGAGCTGACTGATGTCATCATGAGGCCTCTCTTGATTTTTGAATGGTCTTAGGAGTCTGGAGAGGTCCCAGTTGACTGGAAGCTGGTCAACATTGTCCCGGTTTTCAAAAAAGGGAAGAAGAATGACCCTGTAAACTACAGGCCTCAGCCTGAAGACTCACTTCAGCACCTGGTAAGGTTATGCAGAAGATTTTTCTGGCAGGTGTTGCACAACACCTGAAAGCCAGTGCAGCCATTGGTCACAGCCAGCACCATGGGTTCTGGCTGTGGGAGGGGAAGGTCTTTCTTTTCAAACCTGATTTCCTTTTATGACAAGGTAATCTACCCAGCTGATCAATGGAAGCCAGTTGATATAATCTTTTTGGATTTATGTAAAGCTTTTGATAACATCTCTCACAGGATCCTTCTGAATTAAATGTCCAGCCCACAGCCAGATAAACACATCATGGGAGGGGTGAGCAGCTGGCTCATGAGTCAGGCACAAAGGGTTGCAGTGAATGGGGTGGCATCAGACTGACCTGTCACTAGTGGGGTTCTGCAGGGCTCCATCCTCAGCCCTGTGATCTTCAATGTCTTCATAAATGATTCAGACACAGGCCTGGAAGGGATGCTGAGCAAGTTCACAGATGATATAAAACTGGGAGGAGCTGTTCACTCCCTTGAAGGCAGGGAGGACCTGCAGAGAGACCTTGACAAATCAGAGGGCTGGGTAATCACCAACCATAAGAAATTCACAAGGGAAAGTGCTGGATTCTGCACCTGGGATGGGGCAACTGTGGATGGATGTGCAGACTGGGGAATGAGAGGCTGCAGAGCAGTGCTGTGGAAAGAGAATCTGGTGGTCCTGGTTGATGGCAAGTTGAACATGAGTCAGCCGTGCCCTGGCAGCCAGGAAGGCCAAGTGTGTCCTGGGATGCGTCAGGCACAGCACGGCCAGCTGGGCAAGGGAGGGGATTGTCCTGCTCTGCTCTGCTCTGCACTGGGGCAGCCTCACCTTGAGTTGTGTGTGTAGTGTTGGCCACCACAATATAAAAAAGACATTAAGCTATTACAGAGGGTGTCCAAAGGAGGGCCAGAAGAGTGGTGAAGTGTCTTGAGGGGAAGCCAGATGAGAAGCAGCATTTGAGGTCCTGTCTTTCTTATGTTTTTAATTAGTGGTTCTTCTTTCTTATGGAACAGCTGTTAAAATTTCTAATTATACAATTAACTGTCCTCATTTGGAAAAACAAAAAAACATTAGGACCTTCATTTGGTTCAGAGCTTCTAGGAATATGAAGTTCTGGTCATCATGTGAATTTTCTTGTTAAAATTCCAACTTTTTGTTCATTCAGACTTCTTTCAAATTGCCTACTTTATTGTGACTAATGTAACACTTCAGAAAAACTCCTCTGTCTGAACAGAGTGTCTCATTTTTACATTGGTTATAATTGGCTAGGTCACTTTGCTTTTATATTTTTATCCTGATAGTATTTTTAGTTTGTTCCAGAAAATAATTTTCTGCTTCCATACCTTTTGGAGTATATTTTTCTCTGTTGGTCATTATAAGGTTTCAGCATTTTTTCAGTCCTTTAATCTTCAAGCCTAACTCTTTATAGTTATTGGTTTCATGGGAAGTTCTGTTCTGGTCAAACATGATACTGTTTTAGCTCACTTGTAGGAAATTTATAAAATCCAGTGTGGTATAGGACATAAAGTTTTAAAATATTGATATCATAATTATTCATTATATTCTTGAAACTATGTTGGTGTTTTGCAAAGGAGACAGAATCCTTTTCACATGGGGGAAAGGATGGAGCTGTAGAAAATGATAAATATCGTATTTTCACTGTGAGTTAGAAAAATAATTTGACTTTTTCCAGTCTTGGTGGCAGTCATGAGTTTATGGAAGGAGTTGAATGAGGCAAAGAAGTTTGTATAGCAAACAGGGTTAGAATTGTACAAGGAGCTAAAATTTGTCTTGGTAACCATCCAAAAGCTATACCCTAACGGAAACCACGTTGTTAATGTGTTACAGAACCTTTAACCTGTAGTTCAATCTAAACTTTTAATAAATGTATGAAACCTTGCCCTTTCCCTCAGCTGTTCCTTGGGGCTACATTTTAAATATTTTTACTCTGTTTAGCTGGGTTTTTTTCAGTACATATTAACTTACATAGGCATGCTTATTATGACAATTAGGAAGAAAGGAGTGATGAAATAATGTTGAAAGATTAAGAACGACAGTATATTAAATCATGGTAAATGCCAACATTTTGAATGACTTTTTAATTTTTTGTTGTTGTTGTTGTTTTCAATTAGTTTGTAAGAGTTAAGAATATTTCAGGCCTGAAATGACGTGAATGATCAAAGCACAATTTTGCTTCAAACAGCTGAATATTTTGCAAGAATAATATGATGAAATTGCTCAGTCCAGTGATTTTTTTGTGAAACTAGACTGGATAATTAATGTAAGATCATTTTTTCCAGCTTTATGATTGCTTGTTATTCTGTCTTTCTGCTTCTGTGTTCAATATGTATGTTTTGCCCATATGTTTCTTCATAAGCTTGGGTTTACTGTTTCTCAAAAACATTTGCTAAATTGGGTTAATAATATCACCATGACTGAGATAAACTGGAATGCTAATTTAACTGAAGAAGTTTATGAAGAGAGTTAAGTAAAACCTACAGCAGCCTAGAGGAGATTTCTGGGGGTAGGGTCTTGCATCTGGTAGAAAGCTGAGCAGTTTGATGCATGTTACATGAAGTTAGGCAGATTTAGATAAGAATTGTATACCCAGGGTACTTAAACAGTGGAGCAAATGGTTTAGGAATATGACAGGCTCTTTGAGTCTAAAGTCCTTTAAACAGGAATTGGAAGTCATTCAGTACAATAAACTGTTCCTTTAGCAAAACTTTATAGATTTAATTTGGAATCATATAATTATGTTGTCTGCATTATTCAGGAGGTTAGCATAGGTGATCATGATGATTTTCATAGCCTTAGGTTCTCTAAATCTACAATTTGACCTCTTACCTATGTGACAAAAGAGCAAAAAAATTATCAAGGAAGGTAAAGGAAGAGCACAGTAGACCTGAACATGAATGATACTGTGACAGAAGACCTGTCATTCATTTCTTAGATAGCTACTCAGAATGATGTTCCATAGGTATGGCACTCAGCTAATGGGAGGAAGATACTGAAAATAGGAGCTGCAAGGGGACTTCAAAAGCATATCTGCAACTTGCAATGCAAGCCTATTTACAGTGTGCTACTAATGAAGTTATTAGGAGTGCAACTACTGCTTCTATATATTATTTTAATATGGCATGTAAATATATTAGCTGATGATGTAGTGTTAATTTGGTTGTCTCTGATGTGAACATTGTGTTGCAAGGCCTTACTGTGCCCTTGGAGTTGCAGTTGACTTTCTTGGAAGGATTTTATTTTTTAGGAATTTCTCCTTTTCATGCAAGGAAGAAACATAAATTAAATGTATAATGCATTTTGTTTTATTTTGGAGCAATTAAAACACTTTTCTAGGGAATTCTTGCATTTAACTAGAGTCTGTTAGTTTAGTTTGATAATGGATTTTGTGCATCTTTGTCGTCTCTGACAGAAAAATTCATTTTTACTGCTGGTCAAGTCAATAAAAAAGAGTAACCCACTAAAAATGATGCTAATATGACTCTGCCTCTCATATTTTGACTTGTGTGCAGTTGGTAGATGTATAGACTACCAGTATAGTTAATCATAGCTGGTTTATCTTTTTAGAGGTAAAAGTTTTGATTGAGAATGTAAGGTGACCACTCCAGCATCCTTTTAGCTCCTTTAGTGTGTCTTTCTTTGATAAGGAAACAAAGTACCTGAGCTTCCAGTGGAAAGATGCTTCCTTCATCCTTCATTTACAGTCTGAGCATGTCTGCTTTTATCAGGGCATTCACATGGTGTAGTGAATCCTTTTCCTTGTTTCCTGTGAGTAAGTTTGCAAAAATGACAACCTTACTGAAAGATGCGAAACCTGGTCTGCAAGTTCACAGTTCATCAACAAGAATGTAGGATAAGCGTGTAGAGTAAGGAAAAAGAAGTTGTTGCTAAGTTCTGGTGTCACTGAAAGTGTTTAATCATCATCCTTCCTCATTCTTCTATGCTGGGAAAGAGAGAAATGCTCCTGCCTCCTTGGGAGATTCTTCATTCTCCTGAAATGGAAGTCAGTCTCAGTAGAGATGAGAAGCAGCCATCTGAACCCTGGAGGAAGCAGCAGCTGTCAGTTCCAAGAAACAGCACCGCTTCCTCCTCATGGGGAGGCAGCAAGAGTCAGTAGTCAGCCAGGTCTTGCAGCTTCTCAACAATGTTTACACATGCATAAAGCAAAATGTGAATATGGGATCATAGATGTTTTTAGAAAAGTCTTCTAAAAAAGAAAAAAAAAACAAAACAAAAAACCCCAAAGTCTTGACTTATATTTGCATAAGGATACCAATGCTTACCTCTACCTCATTTAATTGTAATGTGGTTTCCTCAAATAAAACATTCAAAATGAAGACCTAAAAACACAAGAATCTATAAAAGTAACTGAAATACTATAAACAGGCAAATTGTTCTCCATCTGAAGCAATTTTCATTGTGCTTATAAGTTACTAGATAGAGTATGTTATCCAAGTGCCATATAATTTGTTAGAGTTTTCTTTAACCCTAGCTGTGTGTTGTGTAAATTTTAGCTGAACTGACAAGTAGTGTATCACTCTTGGGCATGTCTGATGTTTCTACCCTGAGACCATTTTCTAGACTTATAGGAGGTAGCTTTGCCAGCTAGTGATGAATTTACAAAGGTAATACCCTGCATAAGCAAACAGTTTGTCCATTTCAGCCCTGAAGTCCAGAGAAACTTAAAATGTAAAAAATGTTAAAAAAAATTTAAAAATTAAACATTATTTTAGGTCCCTTCATTTAAAGGACAAGTAGCTTGAAAACTTGTATGTAAAAAAAAATTAAAACTTTAAATATATTTTAAATTTGCCACTTATATAAATAATATATATATTCATCATTTATGTATATATTATTTTTGTGGTTTATACTTGGCATTCAGTATATATAAATGACATACTATAACAGTTTGTGATCCTTTCTGCAGAGCAAAATCAAGAGTGGAAAATAAGGCACTATACAACATGATATTTTTATTCTTTAGTGTCAAAACAAGATATGGCTAGTTTATTTATTTTAATGTTTGGTTCTAACATGGCAACATTTTTTGTTCTTCCTGTGTTAGAAATGAGATAATTTTCATCCTGTGCATACAAAGCTGCAGACTTTCTGTTGCATATTGCTGTATGTTGTGAGTAGTAATATTTTTTGTTTGTTTTCTGGATCTTTTGTAAGCCATGATTGCCATATTTTACAGTGCTTCTTGCAGAATGTTTCCTGGAGCACATAATTAACATCATGCAATAATTTGGAATAAGTGCTGTTAAACAAACAAGATAACATCCCAGTTATTTTGCTTTCTTTTAACCTTCCCAGGTGGTAAATAGAAAAGGCAAATTAAATAGTTAATTTTGGGTTTTCATTTTTATTCAGTTTTAGTCTATTTTGTATTTTTATAGCAATTAGATTTAGTAAACTATTTTTTTGTGCAGATTATAATAACTTTCTTTCCTGTATTGCTTTTCTTTTAAGACAATCACAAGATTTATTTTAGGAGTTCTAGTGTTTCTCTGTTTCAAACAAGGTGCTTCACATAACCTCATTGTGTACCTCTTTTATAAATTTATTAATATGAACTTGAGATTTTGTTCAGGATTTTTTCACTTGTCACACATCTCATATTTTTGATACATTTTTTAAAATGGTGTTTTTAAAGCTCCCACAGGGAAGTAGAGTAGAAATTTTTAAATCTATTTTCATTAGATATAAATAATAAATGTGTAATTAAATTTAATATTTTAGCTTTGTAGTTAAATGTGCAACACTGTTTAGAATACAGAGGGTTTTGGTTTTGCTTTACACTGTGTGAGAAGAGTATGTAACATTAATTTATAATAGCAATGAGAAAGAAGTGTCTTGAGATGAGAGAGTAAGTTTAGATTAGATATTAGGAAGAAATTCTCTGCTGTGAGGGTGGTGAGGCACTGGAACAGGTTGCCCAGAGAAGATGTGGACATCAATGCCTGGCAGTGTCAAGGCCAGGCTGGATGGGGCTTGGAGCAACCTGGTCTAGTGCAGTATGCTCCTGCCCATGGTAGGGGATTTGAGCTACGTTATCTTGAAGGTCCCTTCCAATTGTCAGAGAGTGAAATGTCTTGATTTGTGGCTTAAACATTTTTATGAGACTTTCACCTATTATAGCAAAATTGTATAACGAAGCTGCACCATGGAAGCCCAACCTGAATGGGCCTGCTGACTGAAACCCTGAACTGTGAGTCAATCTGCCTAAGGCTATTTGAGATAAGGAAAAGCTACACTATTGTTCAAAGCATCCCAGGTCTGGAAAGTAATGGATAAGGCTGGGAGAGCAGTGGAAGAGCCAAGCCCAGCAGCTTCAGGGTGGAAGCCATAGCCCCAGGCTTATCCATTGCCAGGTTGGCACAGACTCCCACCCCCAACCCAGAGGGGAGGAGGAGAGGTCCTGGGTTTGTGAAGTAGCCTCTGGTGAGAGGCAGCAAAGGCCCATCCTCCCTTACACAAACTGGCTCAGCTGCAGGGCTCCCCACTGTGGAAAAGGCACAAAGGACATTAACATGAGTGGCAGCTGAGGGGGTGTCATGGTGCATCCAAGGTCCCCAAAGATGCCTTGAGACCCTGCATCAGAGCACGGCACATGATGCAAAATGATGTAACTGACCCAAAGTCTTGTAATAGACAGTGTCAAATTTGCACCCCCTCAGGGGAGGTACCTGGGCATTCCCACCTTGCCAATATGTGTATAAATCCATGGGATTCTATGTTTTTTGGTGAAGAACCACTGCCACCAAGAAGACCAGATGGCGGGGATCAACAAGACGTTTTTGGGACCCTGGAGTGCAGATGTTTCTATTTAATCTGTCCTCCTGTCCCGTCTCCCAGCCCTCCATCCCTTATCCTATTTCTTTCTTTTTCTTTCTTTCTCATTTTACTATTAAATAAAAGTTATCAAATTTTTCATGTCAACATTTGACCTTGTTTGTTTTTTATCATGTTTTGGGGAATATTTGAACCTCAGGATTCTATCCATAATCCATAGAAAGCTCACTTTGCTCCTCTGTGATTAGAGCAGATCATAACACCACCCAACTCAAACCATTCTGGGATCCTCTGATTCAGTGGAAATATCCCTGTTTTAAAAATGCAGAATTTAGACCAAATACAATACAGATTGTGGATATACAGGAAAATATTATATCCTAAATTTATAACTATTTCTTGTCTTTGCGGGGCTATTTATGGATATTTTTATTCTGGAATAAACATGGCCATGGATAAACTTCTAGTGATATCAATATCATATCTAGAGAAATAAATTCATAATTGCATTATGTAAACAAGTTGAAGTACCTGTGCCATGTGCAAACTCCCATACACTCTGCCAGGAAGGAATTCAAGTTGGCTATGCTAATGAATTAATTCTCCCTGTGTGAATATAAAAGGAAGCAATGTGGGAAAAAAAAAGTAAAAAGCATGCTATAAAAAGTAAAACTATTGCTATAAAAAGTAAAAATGATCAATTTTTTTTAAATTTTATGCGCTTTACAAAGAAACAAAGTTATTACGTGATTGTATAGTACTTAACTGAATATTTTGAAAACTTTTCAAAGTAAATCTTCCATATTTAGAAAACTGAAACTAGTCAAATCTATATATTTAATCTGCTATTAAATAAAATGTAGTTCAAAGCAAGTAAAATTCTATCCTTAAGGTGTTCTACATATGGCATGTTCCTTATGATAAATAACAAAACAGATCTATCATGGGACTAACAGGGCCCTTAAAAATTTAAAGCACCACCTCTGGTGAAAAGCAAGGTGTGACTCTGCTGGTTATCTCAGTGCTGTAAACCTTCTTCTCTGTGTTGTGGGATAGAAATATGTGAGTCTTTCTCACACTTTGCAAACTCATGCTCAGAAACACATTCATTTGTAAGTGTGAAACCTGATGTATTTCTCCATCATGAAAACAGAATAGCCATCCTTGATCAAAGAATGCTTTTTCTTATTTTTTCCAATTTAAGTAATATTACAGATTATTATACAGATTAGAAAAGAACTTTGGGGGTAAAGTAATAATGAATGTCCTCCCTCTTCCTGCTGCTGCTTGCAGTATGTAAATAAGACTTGTAAACACAGTCAAGACTGAGTGATGAGAATAAGGCAGAGGTAGATGCTGCTTAGATTATTGTTGTAGCTGAAAGAAACTGTCATCGCTGTAGAGCTTGAGACAATGGGGTTGAGATTTTACAGAACTATTTTTCATCAGTTTCTGAGATGCATGGTAGTTTGCAACAGGATTTAACAGTGCTGATTTCACAAATCCAAGTCATACTAAAAATGCAGAACACTGAGGTGAGCTGCAAACCATTTTCAAGCTGTTAATATTCCTCTAATGGTACCCTTTTACACTGTATGCACTAACACAGCTTGAGAACTGCTGGTATGAGAGAAATTACATGGTTGGGCCTCAGAATTATATTTTATTCCTCGTTGTTGATCTTGCTATGGACATTTTCATTCCTAAGTAGCATCTGCTCTGCTAGTCTTAAATGATGAGTAAGGAAAGAGTGGGAGCTTTGGAACCAAACCATTTGGCACTGTAGCTATGTGGGGATTACTTAATGTGTGGATTGAGGACATGAGACAATTGCAGAGTAATAGACATTACAGATGGAAAAAGACCTGTTAGATCATCCAGTCTGTCTCCTTACGAATTCAGGACTATTCCCTAAAGAACATTTTCCAACATTTTGTCCAGTTTGGTTTTAAATATCCTAAATGATGGAGATTCCACTACTTGCCCTGGGATGCTTTTGTGCTGCTTTGCTGGTCTTATAGCCAAGTACCGTTTCATGATACTAAGCCACATTCTTGTCTTTACTATTTAAAATTTATAATTACCATTGTTACTCCTTTTAAAATTATATTCAAATTCTTTAATAATTATAAAAATCAGCATATAAATATTATGTGTGATTGTTAGTATCCCAGTGGCTGGCTGTGATGTCACTTAATTCTCTGTAGTGAAATTGTATTTTTAATTTTCAAATATTTTTGTTTACATATCAATGTTGCTGACTCTCTAATCACTTCCACTGGCCTTCTCAGTGCACTTTTTTACTAAAGTTTACTTTTCAGTGTGTGTGAACACACCTTCCTAGTGAACTTCTATGATTTCCTGGTGGTCAAATGAAATGTTAGGAAATATTTTGGGTGCACTGGCATGGACCCAAGATTAAGGTTTCTATGTTATTTCAAGAATTTTGAGTGGCAGTGCAACAGAGGGAAGAAGGAGTTAGTCATGTGTGTACATTGGTGGTATTCCTCTGTAACAGCAATGTGTGGAAGTAACTCCTGAATGCAGATATGACTTGTTGCTGAACAGCTTCAGGTATAATCTTTACAGTTGTAACATTAGATGTATGTTGTCACTGTTACAGACACAAACTGATGTGGCATTAATTTGGGAGTCAGATATTTCCTGATAGCTCTTTTCCCACAGTTTTTTTTTGTAGTACCAGTGTCAGGCATGATAACTCTTGAGGGAGAGTAGCTCTGTTTTGTTTTCAAACTTTGTACAGACATTAATTCACATGTGTTTATTATCTGGGGAGATGATTGATTAATTAGGTTCCATTGGCACTTTGATCAGTTGTTATATGGCCTTTCATATACTGTTGACTGTTCTCTGACATTAAGAACAGTAACACCATATTTTGGTGTGAGGCATCACTGGTGAGCAGTGGTCAGGTGAAATTGAGACTTACCAAGCCTTTTTGTAGAAGGCACAAGAAAGAATGTATTTTCTTTCATTGTCAATCTGTTAATGTGTTAAAACTAGAAAGTCCTGGCATTTAACTTTTAAAAATAAAAAAAAGACTGTAGGAATGAAGAATCCATCTCCTTCATCACATTTTAGATTCTCTTCTTGCAAAACTGTTTTCCAGAGTCTGCTCTGAAAGGAAGGTGTCCCTTTGTAAGCTGCTTGTTTATTGATGCAGTTTGGCATTAGTTTCTCATGTTTCTTTCTGTTTCCAAATATGTTTGCATTTTGCCTTAGTCAAATTTGAGTTTCATATGATGAATTCCTATTTGAGCACTACAGCTCCTCCAGTGATGCTTTCTTATCTACTTTGTCTTCCAAAAATCATCACCCTGATTTTCTTGTTGATCACATATATTCAGTTATTCCTAAATATATAAAGTTCTGGACCAAGCCTTCATGTTGTCCCTTCAGATTTCTGTTGTGGCCAGGAGTGACTTGATTTTACTTAGCTGTCTGATCTCAAACCCACTCAAAAACTGCAAGTTATATATAATGTGTTATTTGAACCAGACCGACTTTATGATGTATAATATGTGCCAGAAATACATAATGGAATATATAAAAAGAAATTAAAAGTCCAAGTTCAGACTCTTGTTTGAAAGGTGATAAAACCCAAAACAAACCCAAGAAACCTCAGGCACACAAAACCCCCAAAAAAACAAAAACAATAACCCCCCCCCAAAAAAAAAATAACAAAACAAACCTCTACAACCAAACAAACCCAAAAAACAAACAAACGAAAAACCACCGCCCCACCAAAAAACTAACCAGCCTTAAAATTCCAAGGTAAAATTTACAGAGGTGTGAATTGACTTGCCACCAACAGTTTCTGTGAATAACTGGGACGTGAGTAAAATGGCTAGAGTGACCGATTTTGGGAGAGCTGCCCTCAAATAAATGTCCTAAGTTGGGAAAAAAGGTTTTCAGAAAAATGAGAACTGAGCTTTTGACTCTTGTGAGCAGTGATAGGACTCAAGGAAACAGCATGAAGTTGAGTGAGCGGAGGCTTAGGTTAGGTATCAGGAAGAGGCTTTTCATCCAGAGAGTGATTAAACACTGGAAGACGCTCTCCAGAGAAGTGGTAACAGCACCAAGCCTGACAGAATTCAAGAAGTGTTTGGACAATGCTCTCAGGCACATGGTGTGACTCCCGAGGTGTCTTTTATAGGGCCAGAGATTGGACTCAATGACTGATCCTTATAGGTCCCTTCCAACTCTGCATATTCTATGATTCTAAGTATGATGCATTACTTTCTTATACACAAGCTTTAAAAGGTCTTTCAAGATGCAACAGTCATGGCTGTCAATCCTGCTTTGAGCTATGGTTGCTGTTTTTCTTTTCATTTTTGCCTTTTCCTGATAGGACTCATTAGCTTCTCACATCCACTCTGTGTTCCTTCCAGGGAAACTGCAAGCTGCCACATTCAAATGTCAGCCATTTGCCACAAGACCTCTCTGTCTGTCAATTCTTATTTAATGGGGCAGAATTACTAGCCTTAATCATCCTTTTAGTCCTTAATTATGCTCAAGGGCAATTCTGTCTCAATGTTCCATGTCATGATGGACCTGATTTGTGGTCCTGCATAAACTATGATCCTTCGTTATGGTGGTCTTGTGCTTTATCTAAGGATTGAGCTGGTTTCATCTCTTTCCAATTTAACACAGTCATGTAAGTGTAGAATGGTAATGTCCAGTGCAAAATATTTGTGTCACATGTGTGGATTCTTTTTCTTCATCTGCAGACACAGGTCTGCTGTAAACAGCAGGGCTATTTTCTGTAACAATAAGGAAAACAATTTCTGTGTGTAATTTCATAGTTAGCTTAAAATATTGCTTGCTGTCCTTCCCATCTACACAGTAATACAGAGCAGCTTGCTTTTCCAGGCTATAGGTACAGGAAAATGAAAATCAGTATTGTTCATGTGGGCACAAGGTGGCTGCTACAGCACAAGACTTTCTGGAACCACTTCTAGGACATGAGCATTGTGGGTTTTTTTAAGGCAGTCCATCTTTGATTGGTTTAATCTGCCATGTGTATATTCTGTGCTCCCCCTCCTACAGAGTTTATCCTTTTTGATTTGGAGAAAAATACCCAACCACCCAACTAGCTATTAATTACAATAGGTGCCTCTGAATTCATGTTATTTTTCACTTTGCTTAATATTCTGTTGCAGGTTACATTCAACCATGTCCTCACAATTCTTCTGTTCCCCATTTAGACATGAGATGAAAACACTATTATAAATTACGTGTAATTGCAAGGCAAGTAAAACCAAGTATTATATATGCTTTTCCTGCCCCTCAAATGTATTGAGATTTGGGAAATTTATATATGTTTTCTTCCATATAATCTGAAGTCTTGGGCCCATGGAGCTAATATCCCTGACTGTGTACATCAGCACATACAAGGCTTTTAGATGGTGGGTTTGTTGGAGGTCTTAGAGGCATTCCTGTGCCTTTTATATAAAATTCCATCTTTCTATTCCATCCTTCCCTATGAAAATCAGTCTCCATATCAGGCATCTAAAATCTGCAGGCAGAAGAACTACTCATTGTTACACATGCCAAAATACTGCCACACATCATTTTGTCCTTCCTCCCCTACCTTGGCTAATACATCCAGCACCCTTTGGATATTGTCTTTTTACTTTTCCTGAATTGAGGGCCAGAGAGAGAGAAAAGCCTCAAAGTGTTTCCTAAGGTATTTCCTAAGGTATTTAAATATAAATATAGAGATATACCTTTTCAGTCTAATGGAAAAATGTTAAAGTTCTATATGAAAAGGTGTGAAATAACCTGGTATCTTACTTGCAACTTACAGTCCCCACCCTGGAGACTGAAATGTGCTTGAGCCTGGTCCCTCAACTCCATCCTCATAGCCTACGTTTAGTAGCAAAATTCTCAGGTATGTGATGGTGTCATTTACATAATTTAGATTTTGATCTCCTGTTAAAAATTGGTTTTTAAGAACAGAAAATATGCCAAAAAGAGAGATTTTGTATATATTTCCATTGAATTATCATCTTGAAAGCTAACATCTAACTGCCAAATTCTTTTTTTCACTAGAAAGAATTTTCTCAACACATCTTTTTTATAACTGTGCTGTTCACGTCATTCATTGCTGATTTTAGTAAATCTCGGTATCTTTTACCAAGGGTGGAACTTTATAGACCTAATTCTCAGCAAATGGATATGAAAATTAAACT
>VYXD01002160.1:1681922-1783592 GCA_013397195.1 Hylia prasina | reverse complement strand
TGCTTTCAAACCAGTACAGAGTGCATTTCTGAAAAAGGTGAAATGGTGTTGGAATGAATAAATCATTGGTCTTTTCCTCAGGAATTTTAAAAATCTCTCTGGAAGCACCCCATTAAAAGCAACCGTTTGTGGGTACCGATAGTGGAAAGAACAACTGCATCTGGAAAGTAGGCCTATTTCCTTTTTCTTTATCAATTACTTCAGTGAATTTCTGAAAATATTGGTTTTACATGTTTATATAATTTTATACTTCATTCCCCTACAACTTACAATGCAAAATCATAGGTGAATACTGAATTTAATATGAAACCAGTTGAGCAGTTGTAGTCTGTATGCTTGCTTAGTAGCTAATGCAGAAATAAAATTTTATAGCATTTTCCCTGAAATTCATCAAAAATTTTTCAAGGGAGGGACATTTTTCTCTGTAAAATTGTTGTGAAATGTTATGAAAAAAGAGGTCTACAACTATGATTCAAAATGCCTAAGTATCAAAATGGAAAGATAAGTACTTTCAGATTAATATGTTGACAAAATATATCTTAAAGGGTTACCTTAGAAAGTAAGTAAAAAACCCCAACTTGTTTCTCATACCTCAGATTTTAAATGTTACAGAAGCCTAAATGTTGTTTCAAGTCAAGCAGAACTTAAACATGGCAGGAAAATCAGAGGAGTGCCTTGGCAATAAGGAGACCCAAGCATGCTTATTGCAGAGTGCTGCTTTGGCACCTTCCTGATGCCGGGGATGAGAAGTGTGTGACAATGGAACGCCAGGTGTAATGGACTCGCTAGGAAAGGTCACTCTGAGCACTCCCTGCCAGAAGCAGCTTCTACAAACTCCGAGCAGGTTGGGTTCCGCTCCTTGCACTTGGCGGCATCACTGCCGGCTTTCCTGGCAGACGGATTGCACTCCCCTTCCAAAGGAATGCTCTCTGGCAACCTTTGTTTCTGGTGTCTAGAAATTCTGGTTGAAGATGCTTTCACCTCCACAGGAAAACCTGCATTTTATTAGTCTTTGCAACTCTAATTCTCCAGGAGGAAAGAAAGGCGGGAAAAAAGATGAAGTTTCTCTATCTGACGAGATCCTATTGCTATTGTATTTCTACGAGAGGTGTCACATAACTTGAAGTGCTCGGTTTCACTAGGAAACGGATGGAATGTGGGCCACTCAGTCGTACGTTCAGCCACGAAAAGCAAGGAAATAAACGCATTCCCAAAGCTTCCATTCGGCACGCCTGCCGTGAGCGCTCCCGAGGCACGGCCGCCCGGCAGAGGGCGCCACGGCGCGCGGAGCCGCCCCGGCCGCTCCCTCGNTCTTCCCGTGTCTCTCCCGCCTCCTTCCCGGCCAAGCCAATGGCAGGGCGCTGTCCTCACCCTTCCGGAGCCCCCCCGCAACGGGGTCGGGTAGCAACGATGGACGCTGAGGTGCAGCAGGTGGGCGCCACCGCCGTCGCGCCCCGGCGGAGGGAGCGGCCGAGAAGGAGGGAGCGATGGGGCGGCCGGGGTTGCCGGGCAGGAGTGCGGCCGGGCGGGAGTGCGGCCCGCCGGGCGGGCGCGGTGTCCCCGGGGCAGTCCCGGGGCAAAGCGTCGGCACGGCTGACCCGCGGCCTCTTCCCCGCAGGCGCTGCTCAATTACTACTGCCAGCAGGGGCTCTTCCGGCACGTCCGGGCCGCGGCGGACGAAGCGCTGGCGCGGCTGGGCGCGGACCCCGTGCTCCACTTCTACCGGGCCTACGGCGCGCTGAGGGCAGGTAACGGGGCGGGGCAGCTCCTCCCGGAACGCTGGGCTTCCTTCCCTCGCCTCCCAGAGCTCAGCCCTGAGCCCGATGCGCGGGGAAAAGCGGTGCTGCGGAGTCCGAATGTATTCCGTGTTGAGTAAATTACCTGTGTGTTATGATCCGTCACCGCTCCTCCCCAGTTTGAATGAAAGTGATCTAGACAGCATCGTACCAAAGTGAGAAATAGCAAGTATTTTTCTTTTTCATGGTTTCATGAACATGGGTCAGATAAGTGGGTTCCTTGAAGGGAATTTGAGCCCTGCCCAAACGCATATTACATTTGATCAGAAGCTCACTAGTGTCTCCCAGCTAGCAGCTCTTCCCTTCCAGGCAGCTTTGTTAGTTTCGTTGTGTCCTCCTTCTCAGGGAAATTGACAGCTAATACCTCATGGGGGGATGTTTGTGTAAATGATGCTATTCTGAGAAGTTTATTTAGCAACATGTATGTTCCAAGGATGTCAGAAATATTAACAAGTAAACCAACATGGGGGAGGGTGGAGGCAAGTCTAGGAAGGTGTGCTGATTTTGAGGGGGTGTGTCTGTTCACAAACTTCCATATGTTTTTATAGAAGAATCCTTTCATTTTTTGACATATTGTCTATTTTGCTAATATTCAAATATTCATACAAACAAGGCAAAAGTCCTGGTTATATAAAGAAACAGGGGCAAAACCAGCTGCTCAATGCCCTGTATAAAACAATAAATATGATTTGTACGTTTCTGACAGTTGGCAGAATTAGCACTTAATTCACATTCTTTGCATTGAGATGCTATTCCAGGTGTGTGTTTGAGAGACTTGCACAAACAAGTGAAAGTGGGTATATGCATCATGAACAAAAGCACAGAAGAAAAAAATAAAAGGGAAAATTTAAGTCAAATTGATGTTTGATTACATTCTTTGTCTTGAAAAGTATGGTAGCTTATTCTGTGCTTTTATTTTACTAGGTGATGTCCAAGAAAGTATTCGACAGTTGGAGTCTATTAAAGACAAGCAGGAGGTGTCACTTTGTACAATGATGGCTCTGATTTATGCCCATAAAAAGAGCCCTAATCCAGGTATGCCTGTTAAGACGTGCTGTTTCATGTTTTAACAGCTCTGTGTGAAGGCCTGAGAGTTGTAGGCAGATTCTGCCAAAGTTAAAAAGGTTTATGCTGGCTTTACATTTGACATAGGATCTATTACTGAATTGAGTGATGCGTACCAAGATTGTGAACAAAAATACCAAACCACAGAACTCTGAAGCATAAGAGTAAATGTTAAAATAAAACACACACCCATACACAAAATCTGACTTATCAACCGTGATGAAAAATCTTGGAAGGAAAGATAGATCTTATAGGATCTTATAGATGGACATCACGTTGGCTAACCACCAGTCATCTGGGACTTCCCCACTTTTGGGACCTCCCCATCAGCTGTGCTGATGGGAACCCTCTTCTTCCTTTTCCATCTATACCTGAGAAATATTGCTAATTGGGTGGGATTGCCTGCATGTTTGTCAGTGTACAGTACAGAAAACAGTGTTTGCTTTGGAAGCCCTTGGCTTATGTGCTGCTCTTTTGTAACATTTTGGGAGGCTATCAACCAGAACTCTGAACAAAACCTTTTCAGATCGAGAGGCCATTCTAGAGTTGGATGCAAGACTGAAGGAGCAACGTAAAACAGCAGGACAGCAGGCTCTGTACTATGCTGGCTTGTTTTTGTGGCATCTTGGTCGTGAGGACAAAGCCCGTGAATATGTTGATAGAATGATCAAAGTTTCTGGTGGTTGTAAAGAGGTAACTGGTTTTTACCTTTCTTTGATATAAAAGATTAATAAGACAGTGCATACTGTGAAGATAGACTGATGGCATTAATGCTGTTTGGAGGTTGTCCTGAAATATTTAGTTTACTTATTGAAGCAATAGTAGTTTGGTTTTGGTTGTTTGTTTTTATTCTTAGAAGATATTATTTGTGTACGTTGCTTAGTGTGAAATATTTCCAGGTGAATTATTTAAAAGTATTTGAAGTAATTAATTTATTTTTTTACAGATACATGCATAGAAAAAATAATACATTAGTGTTTAAATATATAGATTTTTTTTTGTTAAGTTGACTTATGGTAGCTGTTTTTCTAGATTGGTAATATGAAATTATATTTAAATGTTTATGTCTGATTTTTTGAGGGGTGATTCAGGATGTTTAAAGTTGGTAACATAGGATTTGTTTTTATACACTTATTTTTGTAAGATAATTTATGTATTCCATGCATAGAGGTACAGCACCTGCCTTTCTTTCAAGTATATAAAGTTCAGCCAGTTTCCATTGCATAACAAAATCATCACCCTGATTGTTAGTAATTACAAAATATGGCTCTTCTACTAACCTTTGAGTTTTAAATACAGGACCCATTTCTTTATGTTCTGAAGGAAATAGCGTTATATTTTAAATTTTCATTTTGATGGCAATTATAATTTGATTAAATAATTCAGCACTTCAAAATAGATTTTATTTACTTAAGCTATAATTAATGGTTCGAACACATAAGAAAAATAAATTTCATTCATTACAAGTAGTAAGTTCTTCAGTGAAAAGACACATTTCACCTTTTAAAAGTTTGGGTGTTCTTTTAATAACTTTTTTGTGGATTTGAGAAATGTCATGAGTTTTGCTTTTCACATACAAGTTTTTCTTTTTAATCAGAAAGTAGAAGAAAACTCTCAAGTTTCTCACTTTTTTCAGCACCAGTATGTTTCTTGGTGTCTCATATAAACAAAATCTTAGGAAAACATTGTGCTGAAATGTTTGCAGAAAATATTCTGTGTAATGTGATCACATCTGTGAGGTCTTGTTCTGACTGCTGAGCATGTTAGACTTGTTTGCTACCATTGGTTTTTTTTCTAATTCTGGAAGTAAGTGTACTATTTGATTAAACTCTGGAATAAATTGCTAAATGTTAGGTTATGCTATAGACTGGTTATGTCTCTGAAGTAGTTAAAATAGATACTTGAGGTCCTTTATTTAGGTGATGTCTGCTTATTGTATCTTGTATAATTTTCTATTACCTAGTTAGTAATTTGTATTTTTTTAACAGGGGTTAATTTTGAAAGCATGGCTTGATCTCACGTGTGGGAAAGAAACTCACATTAAAAAAGCTCTGAAATACTTTGATGAAGCACTGCAGGAAGGCACTGATGTTTTTGCACTGCTTGGTAAAGTAAGTTTACTTCATTATTTCAACTCTTCCTAAATGTCATATTAGTCTTGTAGAGTGATTGGAGAGATGTTGAGAAGAGTAATGCATAATGAGCTTGTCCAAGGAACAGAGATACAGCTCAGACCCTGTAGGTACTTCAGGGTTCTTCAGACACCAACGTAAAAAGAAAAGTATAGATTAAATTCAGTCAATCTAAATGTGTACTGTGGTTATGATTTTTCTGTGCACATAAGAAAACCTTTCTATTAATGTATTTGTATTGTATAGTAATGTATTGTATTTGTATAGTAATGTAGATACAAAATGGGTTTCAAGTCACTTGAAAATGTAAAAATGTGTGGTCTCTTCCTTTTTGCATGTGACACCTATGCACATTACAGAATTGCTGTGTGCCAAAATGTAGTAGTTGAACACTGTAGTGTGATTTTTTTTTTAATATTGTTAAAACTCTTTAAGTTGTCATTAGTCTGTTTCATGTGTTCATTTGTACTCATGTAAACATCAGTGATTATATTTCGTTAAAGGAGTGGCATGAATTGTTTTCTTTACAAATTTTCTGTTTCAGAGCATATTACTTTATAAAGCAGACATTGTTACTCGTTAACATGATGTTTGTTTAGTATTTTAAAGCTAAATGTAGAAAAATTGTTCAATGAATATTAGAAGACTGAAATTCAGGAGAGTGTGCACAATGGTATTTGGTTAGGTGTATGTGCTTGGCTGCATGTGGACCATTGAATTAGATCAAGAGTATATGTCAAATGTAGTTACTGTAATTAGGGTTTAGACAGACAAGAATCTCACTAGGGCTTAAGAAATGAACTCTCAGAAACTATTGTGTTTGCATCATTTCTTCTTAAGATGAAATAAAACAGCACACATACAGTCACCTGGAATATGGTAAGTAAATTCAAAGCCTCAAAGCAAAACAAGGTTTAAGTCCTAAATTTATTTCTACTTGAATTAATTTAAACCTGTGATTCTTGACTTCTGAAAGTTTTGTCTTTGGAATACCCTGTAAATTGCATTACAGTTAGAAAATTATTAATTCTGGCTGAGTGTGGGTTTTTCCATGGTACCTCAGAGCTTGAATAGATGTTTCATCAGTGGGTTGTGTTAAATATCCTAAAACTGTGGGATACTTTCTACAAAGGTATTTGAAACCTAATAAAACAATTTTACTCTTCAGCTATGTCTGTCTTTTTCTTGCTTGCAACTGACTAGTAAGTTGTAAATACTGCAGTTGCCTTTGTTACAGAGTGCGTACCACACACACCAGGCTTTAAACGTTTTCCTTTGCTATTTGATTGTTGCAATATATCTAGTTGTGGTTGATGCTCAGGTAAAACAGCTCTTTTTCCTGGTTTCTATATGAAAGAACTGAATCTTCTCACCTGTGTGAGTGTACAGGCTCTTGACATGGCTTCTCGTCCTTCCATCAGGCACAGTATTTTGAGGTCCGACAGAATTATTCAGGAGCTCTGGAAATTGTGAACCAGATAATTGCAAACTTCCCCAACTTCATTCCTGCTTTCATAAAGAAAATGAAGCTACAACTCGCCTTGCAGGACTGGGAGCAGACAATTGAAACAGCGCATAGGTTGAGTATGAAGTAGCACACCACTAAGATATTTTCTTGCCATGTTTACACCATTTCAAAGGACACTTTGAAAGAAAAGTAGATAGGTTTCCATTCACTGTTAATGAGTATGAATTAGTTGCATCAGTTTTTTCAAACTAAATTTCAAGTAAATTAAGTTTTATTAGGACCCAGCCTTGCACTTCTGTGAGGATGCTACATCGATACATGAATTCGTTTTGGATGGAAGAGGATCTTTCTTGAGATAGGCATGAAATAAGAGCTGTGCTTTCAGTTGAGATCCATGATGTAAAGTGACTGAGAATTACATGTTATTCTATTCCTGTTGTAGGATAAAAGAGATAACTGAGCAAGTGTATGGTTTGGTTTCTTTACATTCACCTTTTGTTTGGCTTTAGACTACTGCAGAAAGATCCCCTCAATTTAGAAGCCATAAGAATGGAAGCCCTGCATCATCTGTGCAGGGAAGGAAATCTATCTGAGGTGAGTCTCCTTAGTAGTAGAATGTTGAGCACAACATAATGCATGTGGCATCAAGTCTCTACAAAGGCTATCTTCTTTATGTATTCTCCCTCATATACACTGGCTGGTCCTGTGCTGCACTAATCTGCAGGAGGTATATTCACCTATTCTGATTTGAATGGCTACTCTGGCTTATTGCTGAGGTGTTTTCTGGATGCCAAAAAAAAGATAATTTTTTAACCTCCATCTTTCCAGAGAACAGGTGTCAGGCCAAACAGAAATCTGATCTGGACAGTTAACTGAATCATGTTGATTTGAATCATAAAAGTGATCTTTTTTATTTAAATGTTTGATAAATTAATCAGTTATTGTAAGCCTTCCATTATTTAAAATATTTTATTAATTTAAAGAAGGGTAATAATGAGGTGATAGATTTTTGGAAGCAGGTCATAGTTGTTACAGCTGTGTTTTGTTCACCTTTTTTTGGCAATTATGGTGTGTTTTTTTCAGCTCTAAGCATTCAGTGCTACTTTTCCTTCTACTCCCAAGATCCATTTTCTTGCACAGGGCTGTATGCATATATTTTGTATGTACAGCATTTGTGTCATTTTTCAGGAAGTTCTAAAATAGTCGATCTAAATTGTCACCAAAATTTCATTCTATGTTTTTCCTCATTATGCAAAAATATTCTGATAATTTAAGTAGAAAGTTAGCAAAAAAAGTGTTTCCTTAGTGTTGTAGGTGTTTTCAAATGCTAGAAGAAAAGGTTATTTATGTTAACACATTTTCAGTGAACACATTGCAAATAACTCAGTCATTAGCCTCCTTACAATCAAATTTAAGTCCTATGCACAATCATGGGAAAGACAGAGAAGTAGTAAGAATTGCTGACTCCAGTGAAGCCATCCAGGAAGGGACCTTGCTGGACATAGTAGAGTGTTTACTAAAGATTCTGGAGTAAAATGTCACATGTAACTAAGAGACATGTCTACAGAAAAAATTCAAGGCCTGTTGGATTTACACATTTCAGGTGCCTGCATTTAAAACCGTATTTAAGAAAACCTGTCTACTTTACTGTTGTATGCCCAGAAAACCCCCTGGTGTTTTGAGAAACTAATGTTAAAAGCACTTGGAAATGCTTTGCTTTTGAGGATGCGTGTCTTATATCAGACTTAGTTCAAGCTTTCACCTTTTTAGAGCATGGATAAAGGACACATGGTCTGCTTTATTGTCACTTTAGTATTCCAAAGTATTATCGTAGGAGTTCTCAAGTCTAACTCTCCCCGAAAACCTCTGAATTTACATTTCAAGACACTAATGCATAGTAAAAATGTGAGTACTTTATAGTGCAAACTCTTTGCACTAATTCGTCCTAATTTGTTAATTCTTTCTATTATTTATTATATTTTTCCTTTTTATCCAAGGCTTCAGCAAGACTGGAAGACCTGATTAAAGCACTGGATAGATTAGAACCATGTAATTCTGAGCTATTCTGTAAAATGGCTTTAGCTTTCAGTAGAACAGTGAGTATGCTTTTTTTTTCCTTAAGCAGCATACACCTATCTATATATCCTGGTTTTCTTGTATTTTTTTGGTAGACAGATGTTAAATGTCTACTAAAAAGTAGGAAATTGTGGACAAATGAAATAGAGTAACTCGTGTAGCCTTGGTAACCACATTTTTCAACTCTTGTATTCAACATGAATTACAATGTTTAAACTATCTTATTGCAAAAGTGGTAATATATTTTTAGAAGACATGATGTTGTCTCTACTGATCTGNAAACTATCTTATTGCAAAAGTGGTTTTACTGCTTGCTTTTAAGTGAGAAACAGTGAAAATACACTCATGTTCACCAACCATCTTCTTACTGTAGGAAACTGACAAGGTTAATCACATAACCTTGAAAATGAAGGTTTCTTTAATCTCTGTATTTATCAAAAATTGCTGTGAGGAAGCACTCAAAGCAACTATTCCTTATTGTATATTAAAGTTTGAATGCATACCCCATTAATGTCACAGTTTTCATAGAATTACTACAGAGTAATTTATTTTTAGAAGAGATGATGTTGTCTCTACTGATCTAGCTATATTCACTATGTTTGTCTAATTGAATCCAAAAACCAAGAAAAGCTTAAGGCTTAAAGATTGTTCTTACCATTAGTGTGGACGGAACCAGCTCATCCTTCAACATACACAAACCTTGATACAAAGAGCATTTGATTTGGCATCTGACAATGCAGAATTTGCTACTGAACTTGGCTACCAAATGATTTTACAAGGGAAGGTGAAAGAAGCTCTAAAATGGTACAAGGCTGCTATGACACTTGATGAAACAAGTGTTTCTGCACTAACTGGTAAGGTCTCGCGCTTCCTTTTGATTTTTACTAGGCAATGTTTTTGATCAGTTTTCCCTATTACTGGTACTAGGAAAATCTAGAACTATTAGAAAAGGAGCACTGGGTTGTATTTTCAGATTCATTGTGTGCTTTCTTCCTTGTGGCAACAGTGTATCCTTACTTAATATGTCTTTTGGTCTTCCTTATTGAAAAATTAATCTTTTCTGTTCTAAATTAGAGCTCTGAAAGTAATAGTAGGAACAGACATTTTGCTGTATTTTTACTTACTTTGTTATTGAATTTCTGTAATGCCAAACTGGAGAATTCTTAGGCAGTACAAAAATAAGAAAATCAAAGTCATGATAGAACAAGCTGTCCATGTCCTCATTTCATCCAAATTAGATTGAAAACCATAATCAGGTCAAAACATCATACTTTGGATGTATGTGTCACATCCAAAAACCCCCCACGTTATATATAATAAGTCCCATTTGTGTCAAGAAAATGGAGTGTAAATATGTCATATTTGCCTAGCAGATTTTTCCTTGTGTTTTTTTTCCTCCCTGATTGTGCCATGGCCTTAAACAGTATTAAAATTTTAAATGGCAGAAATGGTTTGTGTATGTGCTTGAGGTTGTTTTCTTTCTTGTACTTCTGAATTTAGAAGCCAGACTTTATGGTGCTTCTGCTTAGTTTAGAACCAGTTGAAGATTTACCATTTCCAACTGCGTTATAGCACATTAATGTATCAATCATGTATCATCTACCCTAGGTTTTTCTGAGTCTGTAAAATTTGCATTACTGTAAGTCTTGATCCATTCTTTCTTCTCTGGTCACTGCTTTATGAAGAGGTTGAGGAGAGGAAAAGTTAGTTCTGGAAATGAAAGCATGTGCTTGACTAGGAAGATGAATTGGCAGTAAAGTCTTTCCCTGTGTTACAGGAATTATCCGTTGTCAGCTAATACAAGGGCAGTTGGAAGATGCAGAGCAGCAGTTGGAGTTTCTTAATGAAATTCAACAGTCCATTGGGAAATCTGGGGTAGGAGGCATGTTTCTTTACTGAGATGCTTTGATTACAATCTGAACTGTGGCCTTCTACCTACTACACGTTCTACATTTCAGTCACTTGAGTAGAGCATTCTTCATAGAGTACTGTTAAGTCCAAGTTTCAGTTTTTCTATTTAAGTTAATGTATTGCTTAACTTTGCAACCAGGCTCTTTGCTTGCAGAGCAAAAACATCATCACTTTCTCACTGTGTTTTTCCTCTGAGGGTAAGTTTGAAATGTCAGGGAGGGACAAATATTAATTATTTTCAAGATTTTGTGATCAGAAAAATTTAAAGGTTCTTGCACAAATTAAAGGAATGAATTGGTAGAATAATCATCAAGTGTCCTTTACAACATAGTAAATGTCTTAGAGTATCCCTAAGTATAAAGAAGAAGTGTCTAACAATAATTATGTAGTATTGTATGAGTAACAGATGAGTGTATCTGGAATATGCAGAATGTTTGGGGTTTGTGTTTTTTTTCTTTTCTGTAGGAATTATCTTTCCTGCGTGCAATCCTAGCTATGAAAAAACATAAGAGACAAGAAGAAGTTTTTGCTTTATTGAATGATGTTCTGGATACTCACTTTTCTTCTTTGCGTGGATTTCCTCTTGGTGTGGAATATTTTGAAAAACTAAACCCTGATTTTTTGCTAGAAATTGTTAGAGAGTATCTTAATTTTTGTCCAGCACAGGTAAGCACCTGTAGATTGCATCTCTCTGAGAATGGGAATTTTTCATTTTGAAAACAGTTAATCATGAAGCAAAAAATTAGAAAAATTTCCCTTTTAAAATCTGAATTTATTTGAAGGGTATGTTTTGGGATATTACACAACTGTTTAGTCAAAGTAATGATAATAATACATATTTTGTGATGTGAGCAAGTGGCAGTAATGACAACTGAGGAAACAGGATATTTATTCAATGTGCTCTGTGTGTGGAGTTGCACTGTCTTAGTGTCTTTGAGGAAACTATAATAGAGCTATCTCATTATGAAACCAGGATGTTCACACTGACCACCCTATTCATGAGATATTTTTGTTTGCTTAGGATATCTTTTCAATATACACAAATTCTTTCTTTTGTGTGTTGGTAAAAAACAGTGGAATACTGCCTTTTTATATTATTTTTCATTCCAGTGAAAAATCTCACTTACTTAGGTGGCTTAATTTTCTGTGGCTGAATTTGTGTGCTCTAGTTTTGGCAACAAAGGCATGTAGAACTTAGTAAATTGAATGGGGACCTGACATCTTTAAAGCAGAAGAAACGCATTTAAAGTTTCTTTAAATAGTGTCTTCCTTAAATAGATTATTCTGAAATAGCTGGGAGCTGACTTCTGTTATCCTGTCATTATTTCTAGCCTAATTATAGAACCTTTCCATAAATATGTTTATGTAGGGTTTTAAAATCCTAACAGGAAAACAAGTAAATTTCCATTGTTATGAACTGCCTCACTATCTATGAGAAAATGACAGTGTTTGAAAGTGTAAAACGTCAGTAGCAGTGACATTTTCATGTCACAGATGGCGATGATAGGAAATGCCGTTCTATGAGGTTGTGCTCTTATCTGAAGACTTCCTTGGGATACGTTCCAGAAATAAAAAACAGATGGTTTTTAGTTTGCAATTAAAACTGCTTTTCTGAATTGTGGTCCCTAGAAAGATTTTTAGAAGAAAAGACAGGCTTTTGCTAAAGTTTCCTTTATCTCTTTATTGCAAAAAGGACCACATGGTGTTTGAAAGTGAGGAGTTTAGCTAGGTGGTGGATGCTTCCATTTTGGTTTTGGGTCCTGTGGAAATACTATTTGTGAACAGAATGATGTTTAGGTTGCCTTTTCCTTTTTTAATGTATAAACCAGTTAGCAACTAGCTAAAGTAACAGAGGGAAATGAATAATGTTTCTCATAAAGAGCAACTAAAACGTGGTATATTTCACTAGCAGTTTGCATGAAAGTAGCTCTATTTACTTTCAGTTTGTTGCTAGTGGTATGGATATGTTCTGTGGTGTGGGATGAGGGTAGGCATGACAGGACCAGAACCTTTTCTTCCCAACCTTCTCATCACTCATTCCAACTTCAGCTTTCTTGAAATGTAATTCATGGTACTGCTGTGTTGGATAAGTTGGCCTGGTAATTCAGAATGTATAACCAAATGTTTATGGTCTGACTCTTCTGTGTATGTCAGGTCTGAAGTGTTTTATTGTCCTTGGATTCTATGACTGTCATGTGTTCCTGCTGATATCAAGAAGTTGCCCTCTTAAATTTCAGGGGTTTTTATATTTTTTCACAACGACAGCTGCTTTGACTGCAGGAAATAACAAGGCTCTGCTAGTGCGCATTTAAGTTTAAAGTGAAGCTCAGACTTAATAAGAAATCTAAATCTAAAAGTGCTGACTCAAATGCTGGTTTTTATTAGTTCGTTTGGCTTCTTTTTGTATTACTTGTTTTGTTTGCTCCTAGCCTGCAAGTCCTGGGCAGTCTCCTTCACCACTTCTCAAGCACTGTGCTTCAGTTCTTGAAACTGTTGTAAAAACTGTGCCTGGTCTTCAACAAGCTGTCTTTTTAATTGCAAAAGTGAAGTACTTGTCAGGTAATAGTTGTATGAATGGGTAGTTAACTGCCTCCTTAGTTTATTTAATAAAAACATTAATTTCATACTTGTAAATAATAATGAATATCTTTCTTTCACTGCAGAACACTGCGGTACAACTAGGTAACATTTGCTCTTCATTTTTTGTCCTTTATATGGGAGTGTCTTAATTGTACAGACATATAAATATAGTATTTTATCAGTTGTTTCCCAAAAAGTTAATTTATTGAATGATTTACAGATAATTTACAGATTTACAGAGCAATAGGAAAATATCATACATTTGACCTGCTTTTGACTTCATGTCATAACCTTATAATACTTTGTATATGAGTTTATTCACTAAATGCTGACATTTCTTTAAAAACAATTGGTGAATAAAAATGCTATTTATATAAACTCTGTATTTCATATCAACTGTTTTTTTGCTTTCCCTTCCTTTTCCCATTTTCTAGGGGATTTTGAGGCGGCCCATAGCAGTCTACATTACTGTCTGGAGAGGAACCCTTCTTATGCAGATGCACACTTACTGATGGCCCAGGTGTATTTGGCTCAAAACAATACCAAGCTATGTTCTCAGTCCTTGGAACTTTGTTTGAGCTATAATTTTGAGGTGAGTTGAACAAAAGAATGAAATAATTTTATTCAGTCAGTCATCTGAAGGTGTATGGTTTTGTATATAATAATTTTTAACTGAACTTTTTATAACTCTTCCCCTACAAATTTAATATCTAAATGTTTATATGAATGTGGTATCTGAATATTTATCAAAGAAACGACCATGAAGACAAAACTAACACCTCCCAAGTTACACTTCATGGGTCTTATACATTGCATTGTTGACATCAGTGGAATTTTATGTAGGATTAGCAGAGAGTTGGGAACACAATATACACACACACACCACTCATTAGGTCTGAGTTGTGCCCAAGTGTCTTGAGACCACTTAGCTGAAAACTGCCATTTCTTTGCAAGCATGTCCCATCTTCTTTCTTCCTCCAACTGATACAAGAAAGCTGAAGATTAGATACCTAATTGAGGTCCTCGCCATTTCAGAGAGCTGTATTTCCCTT
Organism: Hylia prasina; assembly: GCA_013397195.1. NCBI lineage: Eukaryota > Metazoa > Chordata > Aves > Passeriformes > Sylviidae > Hylia > Hylia prasina. The sequence continues at coordinate 1,769,512 of VYXD01002160.1, read as the reverse complement.
ACAGACTTTTTGTTTCATGTGAATTTAGGAAGGTGAAGAATGGCATGGAGAACTTGTGGCAAATAATGATTATATACTTCCTTTAATTAATAGCCTAGTGAAGTGTGCACGCAGCAGTGTGGGAGACACTCAGAGTACCTTAAAAGTCAGTCTAGTTTAAAATAAAGCAGCAATTAATGTTTTTCTATCCCAATGTCTTGTCTCATGTAATAGTTTTTCTTTGTAATTAAAAACTACTAAATTACTAGTTTGCATACTCTGCCAATTTGTACATTTTCATAAGTAAATTTCTGAAATTGAATTTGTGTGTATTTGGAAGAAAAAAAGAAACCAAAGTCAATATTTAAAATGTCTTTCAAGGGGTTTGAATACTTTACATCAAGTAAAATTTGGAAACTTATCTTATTATTTTTAGGTGAGAGAACATCCTGTGTATCACTTAATTAAGGCCCAAACCCAAAAGAAGGTGGGAGAACTATCAGAAGCTCTTAAAACCTTACAGATGGCAAGGAATTTGCCTGGAATGAGAAAAGCTACAGCTTCCTCAAAAACAAAAGGAAAAGGTTTTGAAATTGATGCAAGTGATCGTGTGTCTGTGTTCCTGGAGTTGGTTGAAGCTCATCGTTTGAATGGAGAACCGGTAAGATGGGAAACCTGCTAAAATACAAAACACCCCTGAAAACAATTCCCACTTTCCATTTCTGTTAGTTCAGAATAGAAAATCATTACTTCTTTTACCAAGAGAATTTGCTTAGTAAAATTTCCAGCATGTGAATATCTGGTTTGAGAACTTAAGTACCTTAAATTGTACAGAGGAAAAAAAAAACCTGCTTGCAGGTGCTCAACTTTGAGTCTACAAAAGCCATTTCACACTATTGATGTTCATTTGCTGGGATGTGGATCGCTGTTTTATTGTCAGAATGCTATTAGCAGTAGTTTTGGATCATGTCCTTATCTTTGTGTAGCAGCATCCCTACTATCAGCTGGGTCTGGATAAGCAATAGGACACTACCTATGTATAATAATATAAGAGAAGCCATGCAGTCCTGTGGTTTGGAGGCCAGCCTGCTCAAAGCAGGACCTTTTGGAGCAAGGTGCTAAAGACGTTCTCTAGTTGAAGTTTGAGCATGTACTTGTATATATGCAACACAAATGTAATTTTCTGTACTAAAACTTTTTATAGAAGTCCATATCACAGGAGTTTTATTTAAGAAATCAAAAACACTACAGCAAAACAAGTGGATACTATGGTTTGTGGGTTTTGTGTTTTTTTTGGTTGGTTTGCATAATGCCCATAAATGCTTATGATGTCTTTATTTTTGGCTGTTCAATGACAGGAACTGAATTAATTCTACTGTTTTTATTATTTGCAGCATGAAGCTGCTATAGTCATCCAAGATGCCATTAATGAATTTTCTGGAACACCTGAGGAGCTAAGAGTTGTGATTGCAAATGCAGATCTGGCAATTGCTCAAGGAGATGTGAAACATGCCTTGACTATGCTCCGCAATATTACACCTGAACAGCCTTACTTTGTACAAGCTAAAGAAAAAATGGCAGATATTTATCTTCAGTATAGGAAAGATAAGAAGTTATATGTCGCCTGCTATAGGTAAAAGTTTGTGGTGTTCATAAATAGTTTTCTAGATGTTTCCTGATGTGGTGAATTCAGTTTTTCTTTCTATTGCAATAAATGGGAAATATTTAGTGACATGAAATCGTTTGTGTAAATGTGGTAACTTTTAAAATGATAATTGGAAGTCTTATTTTGAAAAGATATTTCAGGAGTTTTTTTGGTTTATATTCAGAAATAAAAAACTAAAATCTGCAGAAGATAAAGTGGTTGTGCCCTTCTCTTGTTTAGATACCAGTATTGACATGTTAAGTACTGAGCAAGGTTTTGTCTTCTCTTTCCAGTGACCTAGTAGAAAAACTGCCAAGTGTTCATACTTTTCTCCTTCTTGGTGATGCATACATGAATATTCAAGAGGTGAGTGCTTGCTAGAGATGAATGGAATATTTGATGACTTTGTCTAGTTGAAACATTGTTGCATGCTGAGTCTTATTGATTGACATTTGTCAAACGAAATTGCTTTAGTATGTAAAACAATAAATATTGACTACAAGTAACTTTAAATTAGAAACAATTGAAAATAGATTTCTTCTAAAAGCTTACTTGGTGAAAGTCAAGGAGGGAATGTTTTCTAGAAGAGCTCTGCCTCATAGATACCTAGAGTGAGAGCTAAAGTGAAATCACAAAGAAGCTGGAGGTGTTCAGAATAGTGTTCTGAAACTTAGAATAATTCTAGGTAACTTAGTTCTCATGCTGATGGCTTTACTTAATTTTTTTAATTGTATAGTTCCTATACATTCTTTGTTATCCTTTGCTTTCTTGATGAACTGGAGATGCTATTTAGTATTGGCAGAAGACAGTGTAGTCAGGTGGACTTAGGAATTTGAAGGCTACATGTTTAAATTCATATGTTAAAAAAATAAATTGAGTTAGGACATGCAACTGATAGTTTAGATTACTAGTTTGGAGATCTGTTTTCATATTAATGTTTATGTGTAGTTTTCTCCTTAATGAAGAATTATGACATAAAGTGGAATTTGTTTAATCTGCTATAACCTGTCTAGAGGAGAAAAATGGATCCAGCACCAATACATCTGCCTCTTTGTGAACTAGTGAAGATAGTATTAGAGAAATTGCAGTGAAGAAAGAATGAAGTTTATTCAAACTGATTTGTTTGCCAAGTGTCTCCATATTTTGTTTTAGCATGAAAATGTTAATTTACATGGGCTTTATACTTGCTGCAGTTTTATGGTAGCCATTCTTCCCTCAGAAGTATTGTAGCTTTTGAATCTGTAGTGCTTGGCAGTGATTCCTGGAGTTGTTACAGATTTTGTTTTCTTCATACACCTTCTGTCATAATCTTTGACTTATATGTATTTATATTTTATTGTTAAAGCCTGATGAAGCCATAGAAGCCTACGAGCAGGCCTTGAAGAAAAATCCGAAAGATCCATCTTTAGCAAGTAAAATTGGAAAAGCCTTAATCAAAACACATAACTACTCAGAGGTATTCTTTAAGTACTATATTAGGTTAATCAAGTACTGTGTCAATATGTGGGCTTTGCTTGGGTAAAAGTGTTCTATTTCAGAGTGCTAAAATAGACATTTTATCCTGAAAGTAAGTTTGTAGATTCCCTTTATATCATCTGGCCAAAGGCACAGTTGGTAGATTCAGACATTAGTAGATTCAAATCTGTTGAATTTTAGTTCTGGTGACTTGCAGTGGGTTTGGGCCTGCACTCTAACCCATGTTTTATTACTTCTCTATTGAAAAAAAAGTAAAGAAAATTGTAAGCAACACAACAAGGTTGTTGTCTTTAAGATTTGTCTTTAAATTATACACAAATTTTTGCTTCTTTTTTCAAGGCAATTGGTTACTATGAGGCTGCAGTAAGAAATGGTCAACAGAACTTCCTTTGCTATGATTTGGCTGAGCTTTTAATGAAACTGAAGCAGTATGAACAAGCAGAAAAAGTACTTCAGCAAGCTTTAGATCATGAGCCTGGTAGGACTGTTATTCATTTACAGGAAAACACAATTTCTACTGTTATATGTGTTTTCTGCATGACTCTAAGGAGTAAATGACTTCATGGGCACTTTTTTTGCTGTGGTTTAATTACATTTGTTAACCTTTGTGGCTGTCTGTATAGAGAAGCAGTATTATTAGTAGTCCATTCTGTAAGGTTTTCTTATGTCACTATAACACTTTTATGCTTTGCAGGGGCATGTTGGTTTTCCATCTTGTTTACTTCTTACTGAAAGAGTCCTCTGATTTAACATTGTATTCCTGTCCTAGTTAAGCCTTTGAGGATCTGACTAATTTAATAGTCATGCTCAAGACAGCTTGATTTTTCTAGTGTGGAAAAATAATTATCAGTAAATACAGTTTGCCACTGTACTTTAAAATCGTATCTTCTGTCTTAAACTGAAGCAAAAAGTCTTTTTTTTTTAGTCTTTATGTTTTGATATACACACATTCTCTAAGAGAAAAATGTTTATTTTGGCTGATTGGGAAAATTGCTGAACAATTTAATAATTTTTAATGGAAATGATAGAAGAGCCTTTATGGGGAAAAAAAAGAATAGTAGGAAATATACTGAAGGGAATGATCTTACATGTCTAAGTTTCAGAGTCTAATCTCTGATTTAGAATAGCATGTCGTAGTTATAGCACCTTGAACACCAGTTTTCTGATAGAATATAGCTCTAGATACTCCTTAATTTTGATAAAGATAAAACAAAATTTTTAGTGTGGAACTATGCACAAGATACTGCTTTGTCAGTAGAGTAAAATAAATTTAAGCCAGGGAAGGCTTGAATTATTCAAATACTAATTTATGCATATGTATTTTAACTATTATTTAAAAGCAGCCCACTGCTTTTAAGTAAGATACTGAAATATTTAGTTAAAATAACTCTATATTCATGTCTGTTCCAGACTCTAGCAAAGGAAGCATAGTTTGAGGTCTGGCTAGAAATTTCATCAAATAGTCTCATGCTTTTTGCATGTGGAGTAGCACATTATATCCATTTGGACATTTTTCATTGACTTTGAGGAGAATTTAGACAAGAAATGTCCGGAATGGCTTTATTTCCTGTCTGCTTACATCAAAATATTTTCTCTCATGTCTCTGAAAATGCAAATAGATATGACAGTCATTTTTTTTTTTAAATTTCTTTGCATCTTTCAATATCTTTGGCCTTAAATCTCACTTTGTAGTCTGTAATATTTACTTTGCTTACTACAAACATACTCAGCCCACCAGCAATGTACCAAGTCAGATCACAATTCTAAATAAGTAAGATGGAGCTGTGAATTTTTCATGTCAGCTCTTGCCTGGATGTGATGAGTTTCTTCTTCCTTTGACTTTACTGGGATCAGTTCTTTCAAGAATAATGTTTGTTTAATGTCATTCTTACAGTTAATGAGTTGTCGTCTCTGAAGGAAGATGTACGTTACCAGATACTTCTGGCAAAAGTTTACAGCAAAATGGAGAAGATTGACAGAGCTATTGTTTCATTACAACAGGTAAAGAGGAAAACCAAAAATACCTGTGAAAACTTGCAATGTGTTAATGTTTAGGACCTGGTTTCGCTTTCATCCCATATTCTAACCATAATATCCATGCGAATGTGGAAAATGAGTGTACACTGGGGATAAAGCACCAGTGACTGCTGTGAATGTAAAGTATGTAAGGTGTTACACAGTCTGAGCTTTTTGCAAGCAGTGTTATCTGAATTTTAGATCAGGATTCAGGCTTCTACAGCAAACCTGCAGTCTTACTTTGCCTTCATTTGTGTGTGGAGCATAGTTTTAGCATATCAGGTGAAAATGAAATTGGCCATGAGGGCAGCTAGATTACATAGCTTTAGCTCAGCATTGAAAACCATTTACAGAGCAAAATGGGACAATTTTCAATGGCTACCTGTTGTTTTGTTGTACTGCTAAACAGCAGTATGAGTATTAAATAGCAGTAATAAGATCTGTCCATTCTGCAGTTCAGTACTATCCCTTGAAAGAATAAAGTTGGAAGCTAGAGGTTTAATCCCTTAGAAAATGCTTTCTCAGCAAAAAGGTTTAGCAAGAGATGTGGTCAGTACTTTCTGTTCTATTATACCTCCACTGTGTGAAATTGAAGGTAACAGAAAGGGTAAGCTGTGGTAACATCCTCTGACCAGCAAGAAAAGTCTGCAGATTGGTTAGAAACGTAATTGTATGTAAGGGTTTAAATACCAGTATCAGTAAGATTTATCTTTGTTAAATTCTTAGTTATTTTTTCCTTTTTTCTTTCTCAAAGCTGACTTTTCCCCCCAGTTCTCCTTTAGTAAAATTCCCCCTAAGCAGTCTCTTTCTCTTACTCTTTTCTTTACTTCTTTAGTTCTTCCAGGTTTCTCACTATATCACATTTCAAAAAACTGTCTTTTTGATTTTTTTGTTGTTGTTGTTGTTTTTACTACTGTCCTCAAAACTGTCCTTCCTTGTACCCATTCTCTTTGAAATATTTTCCTATTCCTTTTCCTTTGATGCCACATTCATTTACACAAAAAGATTTCAGCAGGACTAACTTCAATGTCTTAAACAGGTTTCTTCCCTTGGTTTTCAGGGAGCTGTAAGAAGTTCTCCCCAGATGTTGTTTTGTGTTTTAGTTCTCATTCCCTGCTAGGCAAAATGGTGGGGGTGTAAGAAGCAGAATAGTATTAGTGCTTCCTTCTTTAAAAAAACCCCAAGTACACTATTTTATAGTAGATAAATGAAACGAATTCCTTTGACAGTGTTTGACTGCTCACTGCTTTCTCCACACCAGGCTCGGGAATTACAAGGCAGAGTGCTTAAACGGGCTCAAGTAGAACAGCTGGATGCAGTTCCTGCACAGAAACAGTTAGCAGCTGAGATTTGTGCTGAGATTGCAAAACATTCGACAGCCCAGCGAAACTATGAAAAAGCAATTAAATTTTACAAAGAAGCCCTTGTTCACTGTGAAACCAATAACAAGGTCAGTTCCCCTCTTACTATTTTGCATTGTTTTTCCATTCAGTTTTTAGATGTAGCAAAACACTTTTCCAGTTTTCCACAGAATAGAATAATTTGCAATTATTTCTGCTTCATGATATATATAGAACCTTGGACTTTCTCCCCTTCATTGCTTATCATAATAGAATAGTTGCATGCACTGCTACCTTCTGTCTCTTCCAAGAACTCCTGACTCAAGTGGTGTGTGCATGCATTCACAGTGGTCTTGAGGTACCAGTAATGATAGAGATTGTTTAATCTTGCTTGGTGCTTGTCCTCTGAAATGAACTCCCAGTGATTTTGGTCAGTACAGACAATTTCTGTCTTTTCTGTGTCTACTTTAGCAGTTTTAGACTTTTATCTGGACTTGGTAGGATTCTGATTTTAGTCATAAAATGTTGCTGTTCTTGAGCAGGATTATTTTACTGCTTCTCTGCTCTGCACAGTCTCTTTCCCACAGGTTGATAAATACAGGTAAATTCGGATTTATTTTTATCCTCCTCGTCCTTCTTATCATTTCATAACCCTGGGCTTTGGAGATAAGAGAGAGAGAAGCACAAGTGTAAGAAATTTGTAATTACAGTGAACACAAAATTCAGTGTCATCTTCAGTGAGGTTTTTTCTAGATTAAAAATAAATAAATACAATTTTTGTTCATTTGCCGTGATTTTCTATCATAATGATGTTATATACTTAGGTTTATGTGAAGACTTGCTATTTGATGCTTGTTGTTGAACAGCTGTCACATGGACAAGCTGCAAAATACATAACTTAGTTTTAATATTTGAGCTTGTGTGTTGTGGCTACAAGAATCTAGGTCCTTCCTAAAGCTACAGCTTCAGTGTATTTGAGACAGACTTTTCTCAAGACATCTTCTAAGAATGATGTGGAGAAGAAAAATAAATTGAGAAGGGAATAAAAGCATCCTTAAAATGGTGATTTCCCCATTCTACCATTAAGAGCAAGGAGACTGCCTGTCATGGTACGGGTACAGCTGTGGCTTTTTTATCAGTATCAAGGCCTTTGTCTTTCATAGCAGTACTGAGATATCAGTATGGCATTTCCCTTCAGTTCTTGCTAAAATCATACTTTTGAGAGATTCCTGTTGTTACAAGATGTAGATGTTTGTACTAAATATCTGTTAGATATTACTGAAGATTTTTGCTTTCATCCTACTTTGCTAGCGACACAGAATAAAATGACATCTTCGAAAATAAGTGAATTTCTGATTAATAACTTGCTGCCTACACATTGAGTAAAGAAAACAAAATATTTTGTTACCCACAACTAGTATAAAGGAGTTATTTCAATCTATTTTTATAGTTTCAGTAGATTTGAACTTGTTTTCTTCTCTTCATTTGTAAAAGGATTGCTAGTACAAGATTAGAATTGGATTCTTTTAGATTACAAAATATTATTTTGAGCTGTTAAAAGTCCATCTGTTTCTTGGCACCTTCAGCCTTTACTTTCCTTAAATTATATATGGAAATAATAGAAGTTCCTTAGAAGCTATCTGTACCCTGTTTTGTCAGAACAAAATCTCCTACCTTTTAGCTAAAGTAACCCAGAATGGGTTGAAATACGTATTTATTCAGGTAAATGTGAAGAGATTGCAGTCCATGTCAGAGGGGAGTTGTGTTGTTTTGTTTTACACAGTTAAATCTGGTAATCCCTCCCATGGTTTCCTTGATCAGGTAAGAGGCAATGCAGTTTCCAGATGGAGACTGAAGGGGATTGCGGATTGCATCACGCACATAATTTTATAGTATCGTTGTTGGTGTTGGGGTGAAAATTTAGAGACCACTTCCAATTACTAGAATCTAGTGTTGAGCTCCAATTTAGCTGGCTTTTTTTGCTTCCTGCAGGAAATATTCCTTGACTCCAAGACTGGCTCTTGGTATTCCACTGTTGTGGACATAGGTTGTGCACATAAGAGCAGCATCTTAAAGAAAGCTTTCATAGTTAAAGTTCTGACATGCTTGCATTCTCTATATAATTTCAGTGCCTACCCACCTGCCTTCCTGTTTCAGAATTACATGGTATATGTTTGAGTACGAGCAGAACTCAAGGAAGTAGGAGGAAAACAGTTGTTAAAAACTGTGCTAGAAGCCTGCATTTTCTGAACAGGCTGTTGAAAACACTGTTCTGATTCAGAAGTGCCTCTCACAAGTGGAACTAGTGAAAGAATTACGATGCAATTATAAATGCCTCCCTTTTGGAAACAATCAAAACACCATTTAAAATTAAGTAGGAGTGACTTAGAGTTTATCTACTGCTAATTTTGCTTTGTGATCATTTTACCTTATGTTTGCTTCAATAGAACCTTGATTAAATCTGTGGTAACTTACGTTTATAAACTTTTCTGTGGCATTTTATTCAGAATAGTCTGTGATGGGACTTCAGCTTTAAGAATGTTTGCTGGTGTACCTTTCAGTTGTCAATATTTACTCTGTGGTGGCTTCTCAGAAATGGTTTCACACAGAGTCTTAATGTGGTAGGTTGGAAATTCAAATAAGAAAATAGTTTCTTCTGAAACTTATTTGTACTCCAGAAATAGTTGGTGAATGTTAATGAGATATTTAGTTCTTCACTACATTTAAAACTACTTTCACTTACATTTTTCCAAGAACATTACTCGTACCAAAATACTGGTGTCTTCAGAGCCATGCTATCCGAGCAGCACCGTTTTCAATATACCTTTACAATATCCCTCAAAAGAAGAAAAGTTTTGTCTGTTTTAAAAGGTGAGGGAATGGAAATGGATTAGATTAATTGAACGCTCTCTCTTTAGTGGAGATAGAATTTTTCCCTGGAGCCCTATAATATCAGGTGGATACTCAGAACTGAACCGACTTTCTTTATCTTTGAATCACATACATATCTTTGCATCACATACACATTGTTAAATATTTTAATATACAGGCAATGTTGGAACTTGCACGTTTATATCTTGCACAAGATGATACTGATGCTTGTCAACATCAGTGTTCCTTACTGCTGAAGAACGACCAAGATAATGAAGCAGCAACGATGGTATGTGCTATTATAATAATCTGGCATCAATGCTTTTTGAGGGTTGTGTGCCTGCAGTGTGATATATTCATAGAGCACTAGGTTTAAAAATGCCTACAGCTTTGTGATTTAAAAAAAAAAGTGAAAAATCCATGGCAACAAAATGTTTCTCTGTTTATGCCAGCTGATGTTTCAATATGAAGTTTCTAGCAGTCATAGCCATTGTTCTATCTCAATATAAAATGAGTCTTTAGAAGTAAAGGAAAAAGTAGTTGTAGTAAGATTGGATAAAGTATGGCTCAATGCATGTACTATTGATAATAGGCTAATACTCAAGGAAGAACCTATTTTTCCAGCACAGTAATATTAAAACAAATATTTTTTTTTAAAGTGCTAGAAGAAAGGAACTCTGTATTTAAGGTAATTTTATAGCATAAAATAGCATAGTCATTCAACCTTAGTTAATCATATTCCTACTTAACAAGTTTTAATCACAGCTTCAGGTTCTTGTCCAGGACTTGTATTCTTCTTGGCCTAAAAGACAGCTCAATAGACTGAGCAGCTTTTGATGTAACACACTAGGGGCAAAATTATTTCAAGACTGATTTATTTTCTCATAGCAGTCTTAACATCTGAAATTTGTTCTAGTATGGTACAAGAACAGAAGTAATAGCACTCTTGAAATATGTTATTAAAGCTACTGTATATTAGCTAACTATCAGTAGAGAGAAACTGAAATTAAGTAACTCGTTTTACCTTCCCTGCTGAAGTGAGCTATCATCTTTTTTTTTTCCCTAACTTTAAATTAACTTTGCTTTTCCATGTGCATAAACTGCAATTATTAGAAATAAAATTGGGAATAAAACTATGCAATATGTAAAAAAACATGTTTGAAAGATACGGCAGACTACTTAATTAGCTTTTAATTTTTACCTTATGTGAAAAGATGTTCATGTAGCTTTTCGTTATTACCCGTGTGTGTTGTATGTCGTGTTTGTGTTCCAGAGAGTAAATAAAAAGTCCAAGTGACTTTACTTGTGCAGCTCCTGCAGCACTTTAAAGCTATAGTTTTAGCTCTCTGCATAACCAGAGTTCATTGTTGATAATTTGTGTTTTACATTTTCTCAATTTATAATATCTTGTTCTGTTTTCTCTAAATTGTCCAATACTGTAGATGATGGCTGATCTCATGTTCAGGAAGCAAGATTACGAACAAGCTGTTTTTCATTTCCAGCAGCTCCTGGAACGCAAGCCAGGTGAATATTTAGCAATGATACTTTTAATTTGTTCTGATACATAGTTCTAACAAGAGGCATGAATAAATAGCTGAATAAAAATTCTTTGCTTGATTAAAAAGAAATGTTTTGTTTATAATGTAGTGGATACTAAAGCCAAAGGCCATCACCATGTATAAAAAAAAGATATGTATAAAGATATTTTAGGGGAATATGATAAAAATTGTTTCTCCTAGAAACAGTAATTTACTTCGCTGAAATGTAATGTGCATAGTTTACCTTAAGCCAAATACAAATAGGGTGTTATTTACTTGTTCACTGTAAAGCACTTTCTTTTGTATTAAAAATGTCAATTGCATGAACACAAAGGTAATACTGTATTTGAAGACTAATAAAGGAAACTTGTCTTGGACAGCAGTAAGGGTTTTTTTTTAGCAATTTTCAAGTTGGGGCCAGAGAGAAAGCTACTGAAATCTATGAAAAATTTACTGTAATGAATATAAAGCTTTCTAACGAAAGCTTTGCTGCATTCTCATGACTTGAAAGAAGTCATGAGAATGCAGCAAATGCTTTTGAGTGGTTTTGAAAGTGAAGTACAATTATTCTTCTATAAAAACATGTCTAAAGATACTACAAGTGTCACTTGACAAGCTCATTCTTGTATCTGAGGTTATTATGTAGTATGCCTTATGTATTAAATCATATCTCATTTTTATATGTGAAAAAATTAAGGCAGACTCTTTATTTCTTAACTTCTAGCAAATAAATAGAATTACAGTGTCCTAATTATTTGTATATTTAGATAACTATGCAACCCTCTCTCGATTAATTGATCTGTTAAGAAGAGCCGGGAAATTAGAAGAAGTCCCAAGATTTCTTTTAATGGCTGAAAAACATTCTTCCCAAACAAAGCTTGAACCAGGATTTCACTACTGCAAAGGACTGTATCTTTGGTACTTGCAATTATAATTAAGATAAGATTTATTTAACTGTGCAGTATAGATTTAAATTCATTTTCTTGTTATCCATTATCATTTAAAGGTGCTAATGTTGATTTAATTAAGGTGTCAGGATTTAAGGAAATTCTCAGTTTCTCTGAATATCTCCGGATGTTCTTCCAGGTTCGATAACATAACACTGTTTATCTTCACATTTTACAACTTGTTAGATTATTTTTAGTTTGCAAAAACAAGTTCCTTGCAATAGTATGCATGCTGTCCAAACTTTGCAGTATCAGTGTGTGTAAATGGGTCATCTGCTTTTAAATGCTTGGGATTTGGGTTGAATTTGGAGCAGACAATTTTACTTGCCTGGCTTTTAAATATTTTAATTATCCATGTAGGTACACGGGTGAACCAAACGATGCACTGCGGCATTTTAATAAAGCTCGAAAGGACAGTGACTGGGGACAGAATGCAGTCTACAACATGATTGAAATTTGTTTGAACCCAGATAACGAAACTGTGGGTGGAGAAGTCTTTGAAAATCTCGATGCTGACATAGGGTAGGTGAATTAAATAAATACTGTTTGGGTTATTCTGTCATCTCCTCCTGCTAGAAGAAGATGACAGAATAACCCAAATAACCCAGGTATCTGATTTTCTTAATTTAAATTAAGGCACACTGTCTGCCCCTTGACAATGTGCCTCAAGTTAAATTGCTAGAACTTCGAGATCATCTAGTGCTTTGAGTATTCTGTGTTATTGTGAGAGACTAATCTATACTGTAGTAAGTGAGTCTCAAGCAGCAAATGTAGAAGATTTTCTCTGGAATGCTGGTCATTTGCTGTTACAATCAGCATGTTGGGTTGGAATTGCTGTTGTTGAATAGAATCAATGTAGAATGCTTTATACCAGACCCATTTTTCTACAAAATGGCATGTCTTTAGCACAGAGGCAGTGCTAACTTGTAATTAATTCGGTGTATATTAAAAAAGTAAGTTTCTATGAACATTTTTTTCTGATTTTTTTCTGATAATAGTAATTCTACAGAGAAGCAGGAGTCTGTGCAGTTGGCTGTAAGAACAGCAAGAAACCTGCTGAAGGAGCTCAAGCCTCAAACCATTCAGGGTCACATTCAACTGCGAATCATGGAGAATTATTGTCTCATGGCAACCAAACAAAAATCAAGTGTTGAACAAGCACTGAACACTTTCACAGAAATAGTTGTGGCTGAGGTTAGTAACTTGTCTCATTTCTGCCCTCTTCCCATTCATACTACATTTTTTACCTAGTCTTGCAGTTTACATTCAGCAGCAGTGGCACATGTTAGTGCTAGTTGCTCTAAGGATCATTTTCCTATTTAAGGATATTTCATATAAATTTGAAAAAGACATTTCTGAAATAAAAATACATTTTAGAAGTTTTTGGTTGAATTGAAAATTTAGAACCCAACTAAATGCTAATATTGCTAGTTACTGAAATGGGAGTAGGCTGTTTGGTTGCTGGGCTTGTTTTTTAATTCCCAGCTTGCCAGCAGTGTGTCTTATGACATAAATCTATGCAGTGCTTCATGGCAATTTGACAGAATTTAGACTGCAGGACACGATTATCCATCACCTTAAAATTCATATGATAGAAATGTTCAATATTTTATAACTATTTGTAGTTATTAGTTTTAAGATTAATAATGGATATTTCTGTTACCAGCAGCTTTCAACAGATTTTATTTCAGCAGGTGTAGAAATATTTAGCCCATCAGAATGCTGTAAAATATATGTTAGTGCTCGTTTTTAACTGTATGCTGCACCTTGTCTGAGGCAAGTATACCGAGGCTGATCTTACATGTAAGGCAGTTCTGGGAGTCACGAAGTGTCCCTCTGCCTCCAGTATTGGCTTCCCAGGCCTGCTCACAATTCATCTGAGATCCTGTGAATGTGGCATCTTTTTCACATGGTGACAGTTCCACCAGGAAGAATGCTGCAGTTTATTTATTCTTCCCTCTAGGGTTGCATAACAAACATAGCTTTAATCTCTTCATACTTCTAAGGTTATTGATCCATGATAGGTGTGGCTATTGAGGGAGAGGGGGGTGAGCTTACTACCTGAAAGGAGCTTTTTTTTTCAATGCACTATCAAATGTATTTACAGCACAACCTTAGAAAGAGATGTAGAGGCAGAATACCAACAGTGAGTCAGGAGCACTGAGAAGGAGAAGGAAGCATTTCAGTTATCTCTGCTGGATAGGACTACTCTGTGCATTAGGAGGCAGTTGCAGTTGCAGGATGTGAGCCCCATTCTCATAATTTACTAATGAAGGCCAGCTGTCAAAAATTGCACTTGTGCCAGGAATTCTTACTGCTTGCTTTTGAGGCTTTTGCACAGAATGGTGGCTTGTAAGAATCCTGATTGTTTATATATAGCTTGGATACATACTGTTTAGACATAAATTTTTTAGGAGCTGTACACACGTAATAAGAGGAATCAGAGTCTCTTTCTCTGATATTTGACAGACACTTCTACAAGTGAAAAATACTTCCAAGTGACTCCAGATTTTATCTGAAGTGTATTTATTTGTATATAAAAAGTATAGCTCTTAGTGGTATCTGATTTTTTTTTCTTGTGAGATGAAATACCTGTGGATTTTTTTAGCATTTCTTGTGCCTAGTGATTATCACAATTACAGAAATAGTTGTAGCACTAGGTGCAGCACATGTCTGTAAGATTAGATGATCTATCTTTATTTCCTGAGAGTTAGCTTTTAGGTAAGTTTTTAGATACCTGGTGAAAGTCTTACTTTTAAAAAAATTAAATCAAAATAAAAAAGCACCAAGCAGTCCCTGTACTTTTTACTGTAGAAGGATCACATACCAGCACTTTTGGGAATGGCCACAGCCTACATGATCTTGAAACAGACTCCACGAGCCAGAAATCATTTAAAACGGATTTCAAAAATGAGCTGGAATCCCATTGATGCAGAGGAGTTTGAAAAGAGTTGGCTTCTGCTTGCAGATATATATATTCAATCTGCAAAATACGATATGGCAGGTGAACTTCTAAAACGATGCCTTCGTCATAACAGGGTAAGTCAATGAACACTGAAAGTAATCTTAGAACCTTTCTGTTTTAATTCATCAGAATGTTTACTTTTCCTTTGAAACAGAATTTTGAAATGTATTTATTTGTTCATTTGCTTGGTATTTTGCTTATTAAGGAGTAGACCAAAACAAGACAGGAAACTGAAGGGTTGTAAACAAACCTGTAAATGCTGCTTAGTCATTTTTGTTCCTGTTTGTAGCAACTTAAGCAAGTTTCAGCTGGGGGGACTCTAAAAGCTTGGAGTGTTTATGAAATGTCAGAGAGGCATTTTACTGAGTCTTTATTTTGAAAGCCTAATTGGAAATAGTAAATTTAAAGGTGGAAGGTGATTTATATATCAATATTGCTTTGCAAATTTGTCTTTGTAAAAAAGGTGTATCTGTTTTTCTCTTGAAAATATTTGACCTATTGGCAGGATGATAATATAAACTGCTCGTGGTAAGGGCATACAGTAGTTGGGTTTTTTATAAATTATTTTCCTGCTTTACATACTAAATGTAAGATTTCTGCATGAATTACTATATCTGTCATATGAAGTTTTATTATGGAGTTAGGTGGATTTATATGAATGTAAGCAAGGCTAGAATTTTCAACTAGTACTAATAGTTTTTTGGAACCTGCTTTTCAGATGTGACTTGTTGCTTAGATTCGTAAGAAATTAAATACTTAATGGTTGATTTTTCTCTTTAGGTTACTTGTGACTGTCTTCAAGCTTTAATTGGAAAGTTACAGTCTTAAACCACTTCCAAAAACAAAGCTATGAACATACTTTCTTAAGCAAAAAACCCAAACAATATTTGTGGAAGGTACAACACTAGACTTGAAATGCAGCTGTGTGGTGTTATTATTAACTGAGAGAGGTATCTTTTTGTAGGAGTCGTTGCAGTGGCCTCTGTGATGAGCCGTACTTGACCTGGAGTAGTGCATAATTCCATATAACTCATTTGTAACACAGATACTTTAAATCAAGACTATTGTGTCATCAAAGTTAGGACAAGTATCACTTGTGCTTTCCAGTTGTATGGGTTGCGAGTATTTTAACAATTAAGTTGTCAGTATTATTATATGCAAGCTTCCCTAAATAAAATTTTGAATGAATATTTATATGTTTCAGTCATGCTGCAAGGCTTATGAATACATGGGATACATAATGGAAAAGGAACAGGCATATAAGGATGCAGCAGTAAATTATGAGATGGCCTGGAAATTTGGAAACCAGACGAATCCAACAGTAGGCATGTATATATAACCTATAAAATATGATTTTGGGCACTATGGTAAGAATGAAACAACCTTTTACTGGAAAGACTCCTTTTAATTTTCCATACAAATTAAGTATCACTGGTGTTCCTCACGTAAAACCCACAAATGTTTAAAGGTGTACTGAACAGTCACTTGGAAAGCCCCCATGGCAGGAGGTAGCAGCTTTATGATACTTTAGAAGTTTCTGCTTAAAGGTTTGATCTGGAACAGTTTTAGTTGGCTGTTTGTGAACAACTTTCTCTGTATGTACAACATTAACTTTAATAATGTATTTATAGTAATCTACTATATACTGTTTGTAGTAGAAAGTCTTCTGTAATTATCTTTATAAAAGATAATTTTATCTATTATAAATATATATATTATATATATTCAACATACATATATATATGTTCAACATATTACCAAACCTTTTGATGTCTAGATAGGTGAGTTCCTTAGTGAAATAATCTTGCATACAAAGGAGAGTATGATATTGAAGGTATTTAGTGCACTTGTTTCTACTTTTGCATTGCAGCATTGTGAGGGTTGTCATGCATTAGAACAAAAATGGTTAAAGCAGCACAAATTTCTGTCTGGCAAGCAAAGCCATGCAAATTGGTATCAGATCCTGTATTTGCCAGTGAGGATAAGTTTAAAAATGAATGATTTAGAATTTCAAATTTTGGAAGTTGCATGCTTATAATGGTATTTTTCTCAGGCCTAGTCTCTGTCTAGGCTGATACACTTGAGCTTTACCTCTTAGGTTGAAAGTATCAGCCTGGCATGTTGCTGTGTGACTTAGCTATTCCACGTGACTTTTTGTATCAGTGGTCTGCTGACAGTGGTACTGAATAGAATTTTAATTCCCTAGTTTGTTAACCGTTTTTTTGTTTTACTTTTGTCCTTTCATAATGGAATTACCTTTACAGAGGGATAGTGTATTGCAAGCCACAATTAGAAACTCTGTGGGATACCATGGTAATTGAAAGAAGGCAACCATTATGTATTCTCCCGAGCAGCACATGCTCTCCAGAATAATGTCTCCTTTTGATTCAGACATAACTATCAGTGTGTAAAGAACTTTTAGTTAGTACTTGAAGTGACTTTCAGTACCAATTTTGATCATTACCAGGCTTATATGAGACAACAGTAGAAAAAAAACACACTAACTTTATAAATTCAAATGTGATATTTTTGTTATTCAATACAGAAACTGAAATTGTTGCTTTTCCTCTCCCCGCTCTCCTCTCACCCCTTTCAATTACAGGCTACAAACTGGCTTTCAATTACCTGAAAGGGAAGAGATATGTTGATGCAATTGATGTTTGCCATAAGGTAAAATGTATATGTGTTTAATACTTTCTCCTGCAACATTCTTTTATATAATGACCCTTCTTTTTGGTTGAGTTTACATTTCTAAAATACATAGCTTAATGTTGGAAAAGTGCCCTGTCTAAGAAGTTCTATTGAATGTCCTCTTCATAATCTGCTCTGCCTTGAGCTCCATAGATAAATAAAAATGAATATCCTTTCGCTATCATGTGTGAAGGGATATTCAAATGACACCACCTTCTTTTGGCCATGTGGTTGCAATTGTAACTTGGTGCATCCAGACAGAAGTAAGGCTGAAAAAATTTATCAAATCAAATAGTAGTATCAGAAGACACTGTTATAAAGTAACTTGAGATACTATCTTTGTATGGTCCAAACATAAGCAGATTGAATGCAGAGTAATTGGAAGGGTTGCTATTAAAGACGCAGAGGGAAAATTATGAATTAATAATTATTCATATTAATAATAAATTAAATTTGCTCTATTTGGGATAAATAAAGGTAATTAGGAAGGAAAAAAGGAATGGAAGTATAAGAGAGAAGAGGGAATTGTAGGGAAGAAGATGAAGTAGGTAGAATATGCTAGGAAAGAGCCAAGGGAGTGAAAATAAAAAGGCAGTTTATCATTCCAGAGAAAGTATGCTTAAAACCTCAGAATGTCTCCAGAGGTCCCTTCTGATTTGTGCATTTCAAGCCACCAAGAGGTTTTAGCCCTTGACCCCCATGTCTTTTGCACTAAGGTGAAAGGACAGTGGAAATGAAGCAAAGTGTCTGATAGAGCTGGTTTTGACTTGCACGTGTAGTGGTCTCTGTCCACAATTAAATATTTGTGCATTCTTAAAACAAACTTGTCAAGTTGTTATTTTAGTTTTAAGATGTGTAAGCTCAGTGATGAGGGGGATTGCCAACTCAGAATTTTTGGGTTGTATTTTCTTTTGGCAGGTCCTTAAAGCACATCCAAACTACCCGAAGATCAGGAAGGAAATACTGGACAAGGCCCGTGCATCTCTAAGAAACTGAATTTGTTTTTTGTATGACTCGTGGAATTTTGTTAATCAGACTTTGGAAACTGTGAACGAAATACTGCAGTGACAGAGACCACATCAGCAAAAAAATACTGTGGATATGATGAATTTAACTATATTAGAGATCTGGATTATTTTTATGAAAAATCTGCATCCCTGAAAGAAATAGTATTTGTTCTCATTCAGGATAGAATATCGCTCCTACGTGTGTTATGTAAAGTGTCATCATAACAAAGTGTCACCAGCATTATAAAAATGTTTTAAACATATAACTCAATATTTTATTGTGTTTATTTGAAATAACACTAAGACAACAACCTGTCTTATGTAGTGGAGATGCATTGTTAAGATGCTGGATTTTACTTCATGTAAACCATTACTTCATAATTACGGTGTAATCTTTATTAGTACAGGTGTGTTCTAAATTATGATAGGGTTTTATTTCTACATATATTAAAGGCATGCTTTATTTTTAAAAAAATCTTTGAAAGCAAACAGCAATGTCCATTGTTTTCAATTAAAAGTACATTTTTAAATGAAAATGTAACAGTTAAAATTTAGATCCTATGTAAATACTCAGTAAGGAGTTTCATAGATCCTGCAGGTCTTAAACAGAATTTACTTTCTGCTCATGCTATTATCTACCTGTCAGATTTCCATGAAGAGAACTATTTTTAATTTGTAGTGGATAGTCTTGCAACACTGTATGTGTGGACAGTATAGTCATATATGCAGAAATTGGCACTCGTTTTGTTTGATCTCTGTAAAACATCTTTTTAGGGAAATAACTTTTATTACAGGGCATTGTGATCTTGTCTCACAGAATATACCTGAGAATCTTTGGGGGAGCAGTAGCGTGTCATGAATGAGTGAAAGGAAGGAAAAAGATCAGGTTTCTTTTCACTGATGCAGCATTTTTGGAAAAACACTGTTGCACTGCTGTATTTGGTTTTCAAACAGCACTTGATGCTGTATGTGTCTTACTAGAAAAGTAATGTTTTGGCATGAAAAGGGAATTCTTAATGGCAGTGATTAAGTTTATATATTTTATAAGCAAATTGAATTTTTAGCTTTTGATGACACTGTGTAGAGTCACTTTCAGTTTGATTTTTGGGTATCCTTTTAGGACAACTCAGTGTTAAGGCCACCACAGGGACTCTGTTTCCTGTTGTATCTAATCTTGCTTACCAATAACTGGGTGCTGTATGTTGGGCAGTTTTTAGCCTTGTTTCTTGAATACATTGAGGAGCCTCACTTAGAGGATGATGCTGCCTGCTGGTGGTTGCTAGGTCCTGCATTCCAGTCACTTTGGAGCTGTTGGGCAGCTAAACTAAAATGAATAGATGCGTCTCAGGGCTATACCACTTCTGCAAGGTTTGTGTGAATATTAGAAAGGAGAAGAGACTCAAGTAAGTGGCCTCCTCTTCCCTGGGGGTCCTTGAAACTTAGGGTGTGCCTCTGTGCCTTCTGTTTGAGCACTGTCAGTCAGTGTGTACATGACCAGGCATAATACAAGCCCTCTGTTTTTTGTACATACAAAAAATTTTTGCAGCATGACAGAGCTCAGAGGAGGAGGATTTAGTATACTAGGGAAAAACATGGTATGGGAATGGAGTGAGGAACATGGAAAGATCTGGAAAATGCTGAAAATGGGGAGAACTCTTGACAGGTGGGCTGTGGGGGTCAGTAGGTTGTAAATTCTTAAACTATGCTTGGTGGTGGTGGTTTTTTCACTCTTAAAAAGATAAGTACTTATTGAGGCAGCTTCTAGTAAAACAACATTTCTTTGTACACAGTCTTATTCATGCAGGATCGATGTGCAGTTACTTTCTGGATGGCATAGGAATAACATTTAGCTGAAGGTCAGAATAAAAATAGATGCAAGATGTGTTTAAAAACATCAAGACATCTGCATCTGATTTGCTTTTCCCATAAGATGGACATTAGCCTTTCATAAAATGGGTGTGACAGATCAAGTCATGACAATGGTAAGATACAGAAATGAGTTGGTAGAAATCAAACTGAGACTTCAGGCTTTCTGTGGCTAACTTTTGGTGAAGAATTTTATGTATACACCATGGAGGTAATATTTCTGAATTCCCATTAACCATCTAGGCACTGGTGTCTTTATAGCTGAGGTCTTTAAAATAGCAGTACAAATGAATCTTTGGATTGCAGTTTAAAAAAAAGGATCCAAGTATTTCATAAAAAATCTTGCTTTAATATACTCTTCTCAGAAGAATAAATGCCCTTTCTATAGGACACTTTCTTTAGGATCACTTTTAGTTTATATAAGGCAATTTAAGTTTTCCTGTGCTTTTTTTTTTTTTTTTTTTTTAATTTTATTTTCTCTGCAGAAGAAATGGTTTGGTGTCGTACCTCTCTGCTTTTACTGTTTCTTACTTTAAAAATGCATGTTCTGGTAGTTTGGTGGGGGGTTTTATCTCCTTAACAAGTGGGTTTGAATGGAACAGACTTCTGGGATGGAGGGGAGTCAGTAATGCTAATTTCAAAGCCCTGCACTCTTCAGTGTGATGTTGCTTAGCAACCCATCTTCCAGTTTTGCCTTTGATGAATAAAAGAGGAGAGTGAAGCTGTGGTTTCTATTGATTCATTCACTGGAACTGAAAATCTAAGCATCTTGTAGCTATAGCAACATAAGCCATAGGTGTCTCTTCCTCTTCTCTCTTGTCCTTCTTTCATCTGCAGGTACAGAATGCCTAGAGTATCTTCTAGAGGAAATGAAATTATTTTTGGTAACATTGTGCTAAATAGTATTTTCTGTTTTAATTTGAAACCTTTTTTTTATATTTGTACCAATGCTAGAAAGATGGCCTAGGGAGTATTATTAGGCAAAAATAATTAGTATAAATAGCTAAAAATAACCAAACTAGTAAAATTCGTAACAAAAATAGAGTGGAAGGAATTTGAAGCGTTTTTTCCCCATTTCTGGACTAGGATTGACTATTACAAATAATTTCTCAAATATAGCTACAGCGATTTTAAGAAAGGTTGTGGACTTCCAAAAATCAGGCAGCTCTGGTTTAGTAACCTAAACTTTAGTCTTGTAATTCATTAAATGAGTGAGGAGTTTTATAAGCATACTTTAACCAGAGCTTATAATGTTAGACAATTTGCTGAATATTTTCTTTGAAAGGTGACATTTCAGGGAAGTCTCAGTGGTAGTGGCTTCTGGCTCTTCCATATACAGTGCTGAATGGGGAAAATAGGAAAATAACTTAAGGAAATACTTCACTAGCAAGTACTTCTCCATCAGCTTATGACTGCCACTTTTCAAAGATCTTAACAGTGATTTTGCTATCTAGTTTCATTTGCTCTGTAGTTTTACCTCTTGCTTCATCTTGCAATGAAATTAGAACTCTTTGGTTTTTGCAAGATTGACCTGCTATAAAATGCTGAATTGGACCACTACTGGAAAAATCTCATGCTTTGAGACAAAAAGTTGTTGCTAATTATATGACATGGTGCTTGCTAAAACAAGCTATGTGCATGGTCTGTCTCGTTCTGAAGTGGGGTTTCCTCTGATACTGTTCTTGGTGTTTTGTTGGAGTTGGGTTTTGGGGGGGCGTGTTTAAGGAGTCAGTATGCCTGTTAATGCAGGCTTTATTTTGGGAAACAACAGTTTTTTAGAAGTTCACTCTGGAAATTTGCCTTGACTTGAATTTTGTGCTACAGAAGTTGAACACTGGCTGTGCCTGTCTCAGGTGATGTAGTGCTCAGCACAGTTCAGGCATCAGCTTTCAAAGTCATAAGGAAGGATTTTAACATCCTAAAAATAACAGATCCTATGAATTGTGGGAGATTCTAGTCTAAATCTTTATTAAGTGTTCCTGAACAGTATTAATTCCTAAAAGAACTGGTGTCACCATTTTTGGCACTGCTGTGACACAAATCAATATTACAACACTGCCACTTCCCCTTTCGCTTGCTGAGCACCTTTAGCTACCTGCGGTTCAGCAGCTCAAAGAAGTTTTGAAGTGCTGGGATGAGACGGTGATTGTGCTGCTATTATTTGAGAGTAGGAAGAAGGGGAGACTACACTGTAAGAAGAGTGCAAATGTGGGTTTTTTCCTCCCCCACATTAAACCATGCTTCTGTAGAAAAGTGGTTTTGTACCTATCTCTCTGGGAAACTACATTGTGAAGAGAGAGAGAGAGCCCAGTGTGATATCCCTTCTCCCCGTCTGATAATTCAGCTCGGAGGGATTTTGTGTTCTGCTTCCCAGTGCTAGGAGTGCTTGGTCAACCCCATCTTGCACAACGAACGCCCGGGCGGTTGAAGCGGCGCTGGGTGACGCTCCGTGGCTGTGCCAGAGCCGGGTGTCGCGGCGCGGGGGCGGGAGCAGGAGCGGGATGGGCGCAGCGGCTCCCCGGGCGCGCCCCCGCTGCCGCCTCGCGCACCTGGGCGCCAGGTGAGGGCGGGNGGCGGGGCTCGGCAGGCGGGCGGGAGCCCTGAGGTGTGGGAGCGGCGCGGGGGGGCGCGGGGCCGGGGCTGCCCTGCGGGTCCCCTCAGCCGCCCCTTGGGTCCCCTCAGCCGCCCCTTGGCGCGCACGCTCCACGCGCGGTCCCCTCAGCTCCCACCGAGGCCGCCGGCCCCAGGGGCCTTCCCGGGGCCGGGAGAGCCCAGCGCAGCCCTGCGAGCTCCGCTCCGGGGGAACGTGGAGTGGGCGAGGTGCCCAGGCTGCCGCCTGTGCGGACACGGGGTCCGGGAAGTGCCGGCCGGATGCACTGTCCAAACCGAAGGTGTTGACCGAGGGAGGTGTCTCTGCCACGTACGGATCCCGCCCAAGGGTTTGCCCACAGTACCGCATTGATTCGGGGCGGCGGGGTGATACTGACTGTGTACACTGCCAGCTAACTCTGGTATATTTCATCCTACTCAAAGGGCTTTTAAAGCGTTACCGCTTTGTCTCACCCCTCCGGCAGTTTGTTAGTCTTCCGCACAGCAGGTGACGATACTTACACAATGTTTGCTTAGGTCTGGAAACTGACAGAAGTGTACTTTAAATTTAATAACCTTAGTGTCATGGATTTTTATTTTTTTTAAAACTTTATGTAAAATATTCTTTTACAAAGAAGAATTTATTAATAAAAATGCTTGTTGGTTAAATAAAAAATCTTACTGGAAATACAAATATGTATGCATCTCAGTAGTGTTGTATATGTTAGTCTTCTGTAACAAAAAGACCTCTTTTGTTTAAAATATTACAAATTATATTGATCACTTCAGTCTTGACTAAAGGCAGTGGTACGCTGCTGAGCTGCCAGACTTGGAGCCTGAGACAAAGCAGCCAACTTAGAGGGTTTGGTTTCCTTTTTTAGCCAGGTTTGCTCAATGGTCTGGTCAGTTTGGCATCTGCTACTGTCATCTTGAGGCTTCTCAATAGCAGAGCAAAGTAAAAATTAAGTCAGTTACAGAGAGCCTGAATTGCTATTTTTGTTGCACTGTGGGAAGGAGCAGAAGACCAGTTTTCCTCCCTCTCCTAAGTGCTATTGCCACTTAACTTGGCCTTTTTGGGGTGGGGTAGTACCAGAAGCAGCCCAGATATCTTGATTCCCTGTCAAAATAGGAACCAGATATAATTGCCCTCTCTGTGACATTTCCCCAGTGTCTGTGGTTCTGGGTGACACACTGTGTTGCTTTGAGATATTTCTTTTTTGCTTTGCGCAAGTTTGCTGCCTGGTTCGCCTGTTCCAAGAGCTGTTACCTAGTCCAAGGTTTTCCTCTTCTGGAATCAGTGTAGAGAATCATGTTCATGAGATGAAATGCTGATCAGTTGCCTGCCAACACTTGTGAGTTTCTCATCCTAATCTGCTCATTGTTGTCCCTGTCGACTACAAGATCTGAAAGTGCCTCAAGTTTCTAAACTATAAAGTGCCAGATATTTTTTCAGTCCTGTAAAGGATGGATTTATTCACTTGCTGTCTGTCTTATTATTGTCTAATTTTCCCTCACACTCACTGAGATCATGTGCCACAGGAAACAGTTCTGCTTACAATGGCCGAATTATATCACTGACAGTGATATAGCAGTTAAATTCTAGCATCAAGTGACTAGCTAGAGGGAACTAACATTATTCAGCAGTGAAATGTATCTGGAACATTTGAAATGGGGAAAGGAGGAAAGTGAAAACACCTATGGGAGCTTCCAACAAAGATTAGTTTAGCTGTCACTAACCCAGTAAACCTCCCATGAGGAGACTTACTTTGCTTTATGCTTATCACTTAAACAAAAGTTTAAGGCCAGTTAGAAAGCTGTGATTTCAAGACCTGCAGTTGATACTTGATGTTTTTGTTATCTTAGAAATGTTCCTACAATCAGGAAAACAAACAAAAGTCCTCTGATTATAGTCCAGACATTATCTTCTGGTGCTTAAATGAAAATGAGACACTAATCCTTCTAAGTTAAAACAGCCTTAACAATTTACAGCTGTTATCATGCTCACTTTTCATTATGGCATTTTTAGGGACAGTCTAAAATAATTTTAACAGAGGCCCAAAACAGTCTGACCAAGGAAAAAAAGGAAATAGAGTTGAGTGAAATTTAAATTTGAGATAATTGTTATTTACATGTCCCAGGTCTGTAAAAATAAGCCATAAATATTTTTATAATATATTGTTACTGTATATTATTACTGTGCTATCAATTGTCAAAGGGAACTGTATATCTCTGCCTATCATATATAGTGCTTGGCTGTAGAAAAATGGTAGTAGTGCTAATTTTGAAAGAGTGTGTGCAAGTTTTGAGTTTGAAGCACTTCCATTAGAATATATAGAAGGAGGTTTGGTGATGGTTTGTTTGGGGTTTTTCCTCATTTATTTTTTTGATCTAAATGAAACTGTTGAAGGAGATACTTGACCAAGTTTGTTTCAGCAAGCTGTTCTGGCTGCTGTTGCTCAGAACATCTCCAGCTTCTTCAGCATGCTCCTTCAGAAGGTACAGCTTCTCTTCTCTCTGTAATAATCAGTGAGGCAGGTTACATCCAGTATTTGCTAGAATAACCTGTGCTTTTAATGTTTCTAAATGAAGGCTCAGGAACTGAACACATTCAGTATTCCTCTAACAACTTTTTTCCGGGAACAGAACTGCCTTTCTACTGGCTGAGCTTCAAAGAGGAAGAGCAGCACCTGGGGTTTGTGAATATCTATTTCTTTTAGGTATGTGTACCCTATTAGGAGTACATTCAGTAGGAAGTCTGAAACAGATAAGCAAGTGTGGAGATAGAAACTAAACAACTGATTCTATTTCTCATTTTCATGTCTTTAGTCTTTAACTTCTGTACATTTCATCATTTGTTCCTTTATTTAAATCAAGAGCTAATATTTTTTAAACAGTAGCATAGTTTGGTAAACTTAGGCAACTGGTTTAATTATCCCAAATTTCTGAAGTGCTTTTGAATGGTTTTGATTCTATGAAGAATCCTTATATTCCATATCAAGCTAGACCTTTATGATGGGTTCACTCTGAATTGGAGGTTTCTTAGTCTGTCACCAAAGGTGCTTATGTGAATGGATGTTACTCTGGGATGAACTTCTAGGAAGTGCAAACAGTTTTGTTCAGTGATTTATTTTTTATTTGCCGATAGAAAAAAGCATCAATTTCCGTGGTGGTAGAAGATGAAAATATCACTTACCAAACTAATTATTTCAGTAACTAATGTTTTTGTAGCATCTACATTTATGCTCATGTAAGGAAAACAAGAAGCCCTGTCTAGAATTTTAGATTCAGAAATACCAGTAGTAGAAGTAGCACTTCTTACAGTTAAAGTATCCTGAAAAATCTTTGTCAGAATTTTTCTAATTTGGTGAGAACTGTTGATCATCAGTGTCAGTTTTGTTTGATTTTTTTCTCAAATATTTGCTCAGTATTTCTATTTGTACACCCACCTTCTGATTAAGGGGACTCTAAGGTTTGAGAAAGGGATTGTATGCTTTGATAACAAGGAGAAACAGACAAACTTTTTATGAGACTGTGCTTCTGGAATTATTGAAGAATTAGATTAGGTTGAAGCCAAGCTATGTATTTAAATAGTTTTGATTATAATAATTCTGAACCTTTTTTTCCTTATTTTTCCCATTTTTGAGGATTTTTGTTTTGGTTTTAGTATTTTTACTTATTCTTTTAGGTTTTTATGTTCTACATTGTTAGGAAACATTTGAAACTTGTTTAACATTCAAAGAGAAGAAAAGTAGATTTAAAAATATTTTTTTAAAAAACTGAAGTCAAGTATATTGTTGATACTAACCCAAATGAATTTTGTCTCGCATGATTGGAAAGATTGGGTTAATGATACTTTCACTTTTTTTACAAAAGATTATTCTCTACAGTGTTGTTCAGATCAAGCTAACAAAAAACCCAGAGTTTTCTACTTGTTGGCTACATTAGCAAGGCCTTCTTCTGAGAGTTTTTGCAGACAGTCTGACATCAGAACCAGTGGGTGGCATAATGTAACATAGACTGCATTGAATTCTTATGCTGCCCATGTGATGTGGTTTGAAGTAGTGTGGCAGCTGCTTTTTGGCACTTTCAGAAGACTTTAGTAGTACATTTTAGATTTCTGGTTATTTTCTTTCTAAAAAAAAAAAATCCAACTTCAGATGTTTAGGGCTAGTTATTTCAACGTGCTGTAAGAATCCAGACTACTATTAGTGAAAATAACACTAATGAGTAGAAGATTAAGCGCTTTGCTAAACAGTCACCCCAGGGAGTTTAATCATGCCACATACTTCTGCAGCATGTCCTGGAGGATTGAATAGTAGCTTGGTCTGTGTTTGCTGACACATTGCTATGCCATGAAAATGTAAGAGGCATTTGTGGGAAATAACGATTGTATTTCTGGCTACAAAATTATCCTGCTAAAAACCCTAAGTAAGATACAGCTTTCATGGCAAAAGTTCTTTGGACAATGCAGCTTCTGTTCTGGAAACTGCTACTCTTTTGTGCGACAAAGAACTCTTCTCTTATTGTAAGCAATATCCCTATCAGATATTTTGTAAACAAAAGCTACACTCAGCATTTGTCTAAATCAAAAGGTTTTGCTGTATGCTTGTGGCAATCAAGCCTCTGTCCACCTGGTGTTTGCTGCACATACTATTCTAAGGCTGTCACTTGATCCTTTCTTAAAGAAACATCACTTGCATTTGTTTTCTGTGCCTGGCATGCTAGCAGAGTGTACTAATCTACACTGAAAGGGTTAAGTTGTGTTGCTGTGTTCCACAACCCACCTAACTCCAGGGGAGGTTCTTTTCTGGGGACAGGCACATTTCATATATGTCTTGTGGCAGCATGCTCCACACATCTCTTGTTTCTAATGTCTCTTATGACATCATGTATTTCAAATATATGTATAGATAGATATAGGTATATATATAAAGATGTCTTATTTTTTCCATTTGGGGGAGATACATTTATATTGCTCATTGATTTCTAAGCTGTAAGATTTACTAGTATCTTACGTGCTTGTGCATGGTGCACTGCAAAACAATAATTTTCTTTATGATTTTCTTTTTGATGGTGTTAGGAAAGCATTCCTGGTTAGCAACCTGCAGAGGATTCAGCCCCTGCAATGCTGGGTGCTGATCTGTACATGTAGTTAGTGTTTTACATTGTGTATTGCATTTCATGGCAAGGTTAGGAGGTGAGGATCACTGTGCAGGTGGCCTCTGTGATAAGAGACTTGGGGCTGCTCCCCCACCTCCAGTCCCATCCAGGGCTGAGCACAGCTGGTTCCAGCCAGCTGTAAAATAGACACACTGTTGGCCAAAGCTGAGCCACCCAGTGTGGCAGGTGGTGCCTCTGTGATGAGGTATTTAAGAAAGGGTAAAAAATACTGCACAACAGCTGTGAGAAAGAGGAGTGAGAAAAATGTAAAACTCTGCAGAACCCAAGATCAGTGAAGGAGGAGGGCAGTAGGTATTCCAGGCACTGGAGCAGATATTCCCCCTGCAGCTCATGGAGAAGACTGCAGTGAAGAAGAATTTCTCTGCAGCTGATGAAGGACCACCCCAGAGGAGGTATCCACTCTGCAGCCTGTGCAGGACCCCAGGCCAGAGCAGGTGGATATGCCATGAAGAAAGCTGCAGCCTGTGGAGAGCCCATGCAGGAGCAGGATCCTGGCAGGAACTGTGACATGTGGAACGCCTATGCTGGAGCAGCTTATGCTGAAGTACTGTACTGCATGGAGAGAACCTGTGCTGGAGCAGGGGAAAAGTGTGCAGAGGAAGGAGTGCTAGCAATAAGGTCTTACAAGCTAACCACAGCCCTTATTATTCATTCCTTCTGCACCACTAGGCAGAAAGGAGAAAGAATTGGGAATGAAAGAGTGAAGCTGAGTCAGGGTTTGAGCCTTTGTTTCTCACCATCCTACTCTATTTTTAATTGGCAGTAAATTCAAATTTATCATTACAAGTCTGTTTTCCCTGTGACAGTAACTGGTAAGTGATCATGCTGTCCTTAGCTCAACCCATGTGATTTTCCATCTTAGTTTGTCCCCACTGTCATGCTGAGGATGAAAAGCAAGTGTTGGGTTGGTGTCTGGCAGCCAGTCAAGATCAACCCACCAGACACTGTGAGAAAGCAAGACATTTTTCAATCTGACATTTGGTAATTTGGTCGCAATCATTCCATTGGGAAGAAAGTTTTTATTTGTAGTCTTCCACTCTAAAGGTATCAGTATTGTAGTTCAAATGTTTCAGCAGTAAGGAAAAGTGGGAAAATAATATATAACACAGAAGTGGACTGGTTTGTTTGGTTTCATTTTTTGGAAATTTTGTGACCTGAGAAGCATGGTTTTGGTACCTTTTAGTATGATCTAATATGCTTCCCTTCTGCATTCTTTTAACAATAACTCTATGGTAAAAACACTGTAGTTTGAATGTGTGGGTTTATTAAGCTGACATAAGCTTTGAAAAACAGTATAACGTGAAGAAATCCAGATGCTTAGTTTCTCCTTCAGATTCTTGAAGAAAAGCAGGTAAGGGGTGGAGGGTTTTTGTTTTCTCTGACTTGTATCTCTTCCTGAGTATATCGTACTCCAGTTAAGATCTACTTGTATTTCAGAGGAATAAACAGAAAAGTAGTTTTTTGCAATATTGTGGTCAGTAGTTAGCAAGTGGGAACTGTGGCTTTAGCTAGATGCTGTTTATTTCTCTTTTAGATTCACATACATACAATTTAGACAAAAATGAAGCTATTCCCTGAATAGCTACTTAAGCAGAATGTATCCCCTTCTTGTAAACTGCCAGTTTGGCAGAGAGAATTTAATTCAAATCACTTTGATTTTGGTAGCCCTCAAATGTCTTTCATAGTTTCATTCTCTCTTTGAAAGCAAGTGAATAATTACTTGTCTGTGAAAAAAATAGTGGTGGAAACTTGAAAATTGTTGAAATAAATTGATTGAAAACTCTTTCTTATTTTTTAGTTCACTTT
Source organism: Hylia prasina (assembly GCA_013397195.1). Taxonomy (NCBI): domain Eukaryota; kingdom Metazoa; phylum Chordata; class Aves; order Passeriformes; family Sylviidae; genus Hylia; species Hylia prasina. The sequence continues at coordinate 1,739,595 of VYXD01002160.1, read as the reverse complement.
CCACATGGCTCTTTCTGACATGCAGCTTGAACTGATGTATTTATGCCACCTGTTTTTCTTCCGTCTCGTCCTTGAACTAAAATTCCCTGCTTCTATAAGACTTTATTCTAATTTTAAACAAACTACTTGGGAGAAAACAAACTTGAAGTAGTGGCACTGCATAGAAATAATGTTTTATTCTTGATGGTATGCTTGATTTCTGGTTCTTCTATATGAAATGAATTTAACAAATAAAACCCAAAACAAAAAGCAGGGAAAGGGCATTTTGTGTGTCTTATAGATAGGTCTGATGCATCTTGAAGTGATACAGCATGCATAATGTTTGACTTTTGGGAGCTATGAATTAACTCCTTCCCATTAATTTCTTATGGCTTTCCATAGTTGAATATATTGGATATCTAAATGAATACTATTTGTTTTAATTTACAGGTGTTATAATTTCAAGAAATGCTGTGACATATTTGAAGAACAACACTCACAAAAACTTTCATTGTTTGAAAATTTTTAAAACTAGAATGGCCTTGAAAAAGACACCTAAACTATTTAAGACATTTTTTCACTGGAAACTTTGGAAGTTTAGCATTATTGTGTTTGTCTTTCTGGTATTTTTATTTTTATTGCAAAGAGAAGTGGGTGTTCAAGATTTTAAGGATGAAGCAGGGATTGAGCCTGTTGTTGGAAAAAAAAGTCATGTATTAGGTCTTGTGTTAAATGCTATGAACAATATCAAAGGTGCAAAGCCAAAAATGCAGATAAAAGCACCCATCAGGCAAACTAAAATTCCTGGAGAGAGACACTGTTTGCCAGGGCACTATACTCCAGTGGAACTGAAACCCTTTCTAGATCGGCCCCTTCAAGATCCTAATGCTCCTGGAGCTTCTGGTAAAGCATTTAAAACCATCAACTTAAATTCAGAAGAACAGAAAGAAAAACAGGTTGGAGAAGAGAAACACTGTTTTAATGCATTTGCAAGTGATAGGATTTCTTTACACCGCGATCTTGGACCAGACACTCGACCTCCTGAGTAAGTTGAAATGTGTATGTCCTCATAGCTGAAAAACTTCTCAGAAATTCAGACTGCAAAGTGATTTGAGTTCAGCAGTAGGTGATAGTTTAGGAAAGTCTCCGAGCTATACATAATGATTGGCTGTACATAATGATCCACGGTGCCAAAGCCAAGAATGTTTAGAAAAGCTCACTTCTTTCATGGTTTTGAATTCAAAGTAACCATATTTAAATAAGGTGTTCTGCTTTTGCCTTTAAGGCTAAAATTTCTGAGTAACTTTCAGGAAGCCTGCTTAGTTTTACTTAGAAGAAGTCTAAAAATGTGGTTTCAGCATTTGTCCAATTAAAACACCACCTCCCATTTTTTTAGCATTCAGTGTTAATAAAACTACTGGCATAATTTAATAAATTAGGGATTGTAAACTATTGAACAAGGTAATGGAAGATCTCAGCAGCAATCTTGTATTGAAGAATTTTTTAAATGTAGACTGTAGGACTTGGGGGAAGTGGAAGAGTGGGTTTTGGTTGTGAGCAGTCTCAGTGTCAGATGAAATGTTGTCAGCCATCTGTGCCAGAAGTGGCTAAACTTACTGAGCCACTGCTGATATACACAGTGCAGCTCCCCATGACCTCTCCTAGAGCACAGCTGGGGAGGTTTTGCTTGTGTATTTTGTGAGGCAGTGACTGTGGTTATTACCTTGGGGTGTCCTCCATGCCCTAAAGCTGACAGGCAATAAGCAATAAGTGTGCAACTTATGAATACAGCATCTTGACTTGCCATTGGATCTAAAGTTATGTTTAGGATATATCGGTCTTGAAAAACTGTGGTTTTTAAATTGGATCCCTTGAATGGGACATGCTGCCCTAAGGCTGACATAGCATTTCTACAAAGCTTTGAAATTTGAATTAGGTTATGTTTTATCCTTGCAAACTCTGATTTTTTCCTAATAAATATTCTTCTTTGTATTCTTAAGTTTCAGCAGTAATGGTGACTTTTGAGTTAGCTCTGTCAGTATCTGCTGCTCTCAATAAAATACCATTTTTTCCTGAAGAAGGCCTAGGTATTACATGAAATGTACTCAAATGTGTGTGAGACAGAAGCAAAACTAAGTTCAGTTCTCAGACATGATATTTTAAAAAATACTCTGAACAGCTGCTCCAGTTGAAGTACCTACCTTTGCACTTCAAAGCTGGGATAGAAAGCAGAGAAGCAGAACTATTTAATGTCCATAGTTATAAAGTTTTGTACTAGAAAGAAAAGTTTAGGAGTGTGAGTAAAAAATTGTTGTCCATTTTGTAACCCCCTGACACTTCTAATTGGTAGATGTATTGAACAAAAGTTTAAGCGCTGCCCGCCATTGCCAACCACAAGCATCATCATTGTTTTCCATAATGAAGCGTGGTCAACTCTGCTCAGAACTGTCCACAGTGTGATGTACACATCTCCTGCCATACTGCTGAAGGAGATTATTTTGGTGGACGATGCCAGTGTAGATGGTAAGAAGTCTTTCTGCTTTCGCTTCTGTTCTTGGTTTTTTTAATGGAAGATTGCAGTAAGAGGATGTCTCTTTACCACTATTGACATGTATAACAGTATTCTAAGTGGTTTTGTTTCTTTCTTTTTCAAATATAAAATAGCCCTCCCCACCATATTCTTCCATAAGGTAGTCAAATATGAAATTCCTGTACTGTAAAAAGTTTTTAAACCCCATTTCTATTTTTTCCAATCCTGATGCTGGTTTACCTGCATAACTGCTTGTATGGCAAGTAGCTTTGTGATTTGTATTTCAAACCAATTGCAATTTGTAGAACAAAATATCCAAATATAAACTGGCCCAGGCTTGTAGAAATTTGTATTTTATCACAGTGGTTGTCTTTATGCAAATTAATTTCATTAATATGAAGGGCAGTGTCTTTATTAGCAAGTAAAATTATTTATGGGAAAACAATCTTCAACAGTCAAGCTGAGTCTCAAAAATAATTATATATATACTTAGTGTGAAAACAAATGCAAGTTCAAAAATCTTTGTATGCTTAGCTTTAGATGGACATGTTTATACATATTTCTATTAATGTATTTACACTTTTTGCAAGTCTGTATTGAGTATATTGAAACACTTGGATGTATGTTCAGTAGTACACTTTAATACTAAGAATGGGCTGAATAAGGAAGATGATGTGGGATGTTTCATGAGAGATGTAGGTTTCTTTCTCAAAATCTGAACATTTAAATAGTTTTTTATATGGTTTCTGTTGCTGTTGTAAATACTGTATCCTTTGGAAACTGTGTAAATGTACCATCATTAAGGAAAGAATTTGCATGTTCTGCAGATAATGTAAGTATGATATCCAAATGCTATGAAAATGGAACTGGCATTCAAATGGTTAACACCACAGATGTTAAGCACATCCTTTCTTCTTCAGAATTATTTTAATGTTCTCCTGTTCTCTGCTGGTCACCTCTTCCTACATCCCTATCCCCATAATACTCAGCCCCTAAAAATAATCTTCAGCAGATAGGAATTTTTATGGCTTTGATGTTGAGATAATTTCTGGGGTTAGCGTGAGTTGTTTATCTTGCTTGCTTTGTAGTGTAACATTTTGGGCAGTGGCATTTGTATACACTGAATATCCTGACACTGATTCCTCTTTCTAGAATACCTGCATGATAAATTAGATGAATATGTGAAACAGTTTCAAATAGTTAAAGTAGTCCGTCAGAAGGAAAGAAAAGGTCTCATCACTGCAAGGTTGTTGGGAGCTTCAGTAGCAACAGGAGAGACCCTTACCTTCCTGGATGCTCATTGTAAGTGTAACCTGTAACTATGCCAGGTGTGGTTTATAATGCTGTTGTCTTTGATTTAATGTTGCAGATTTTTTATGAATTATAAATGTTAGTAATATATCATCTTTCCTATTGCTGTTTCATATTATTGAGAGTATAATTAGCAATGCTATTTAAAAATAATCCATATTGTCTTGCTGAACATGTTAAAACATACCCTGTGTACTACTTTATAGCCAAGCAAAAATTCAGTGTTCCCATTTTCTCCACAGGTGAATGCTTTTATGGCTGGTTGGAGCCATTATTGGCAAGAATAGCTGAGAATCCTGTTGCTGTTGTAAGCCCTGACATTGCTTCTATCGATCTCAATACCTTTGAATTCAGTAAACCATCTCCTTATGTGCATAGCCACAACAGAGGAAATTTTGATTGGAGTTTGTCATTTGGATGGGAGTCTCTTCCTAAACATGAGAATAAAAGAAGAAAGGATGAAACCTATCCAATTAGGTAAACATAATTTGAATTCTATTTAAATCCCTCTGTTTTCATGGAGTCTATCTTATGAACAGCAGTTTGTAAATAAATTAGTTCTTCAGATGAATATAATCAGACATCTTAGCATCTTAGATGTTTTTTGTAATACTTTTTGAATAACCACATTTTAAAGCACTCATAAAAATATAGCCTCTTCAGGCTAGTAATTGTTCTGCATTACTACTTCTACATACAGTGCAAATTGCCTATATTCCTAGGGGGAAGGGGCAGAGGAGATTATACACAGTTTTCAGAGACAGTACAATGATTCTGTCTCCTCATTTACTTTACTTGAAAGAATGACAAAAAGGGTCAGAGCACCCAAATACTAGGCTGGTACAGTAGTGCATTTGATGCTAATTGTACCTGCTTTGTCCACAGACAGGTTACTGGTCTGTAGGAGCTGTACTTTTGCTCGATATCCTCCATACAGAGAAAATTTGTAGGTTTTCCTGATGCTTTCTTTTATGCCAGCAGGCATTAGTCTGAATTAGTCCTTAATAAATGGCAATAAGCTGTCAAATGAGACTCTGTGTGAATATATTTAAGTGCTAGAAGTATCATCTATGTCAGGATTGTGCATCACTATAGTGAAATACTAACAAGTGTATGTAAATTCCTAGAACTGTTACACCATGATTTTACATCTATATTTAAAAAACTCTACTGTCTTTCTCAGTAAAATTTTGTTTTTGCAGAACACCTACTTTTGCTGGAGGTCTCTTTTCAATATCAAAGGACTACTTTGAGCACATTGGAAGCTATGATGAAGAAATGGAAATATGGGGAGGTGAAAATATAGAAATGTCTTTCAGAGTAAGTTTAGCTCCCTAATTAGCAATTGTCTCTATGCTGACAGTGTACAGGGGATTTGAGAATAAATTAGTATTAGATATTGATTCCTCTGCTCAGCAGCCAACTAGGACAAGGAAAATTGAATTAGTAATTACCTATGAAATAAAATACAAACATGCTCACTAAACTGCTTTTAATTTTTTAAAAATGTTCTTTGTTGCTATCTGTAATATGTTTCCAGGGTTTATCTGATTAGGAAATTCACTAACGGTATGCCTGATATATGTACTCTTGCTAGTGGTTTGATGCGTTCTGGCAAACAATAGTATTACTGAATTTTTTTCCACCCCCTGAATTCTAATTGCAGTGTACTTACACTAAATGTTATTATTAGGTATGGCAATGTGGTGGACAGTTGGAGATCATGCCTTGCTCTGTTGTTGGCCATGTCTTTCGCAGCAAGAGTCCCCATACTTTCCCAAAAGGTACTCAGGTGATCACACGTAATCAAGTTCGCCTTGCAGAAGTGTGGATGGATGAATATAAAGAAATATTTTACCGAAGAAACACAGAGGCAGCAAAAATTGTGAAACAAGTAGGTGGTGGTGGTGGTATTAGAAATCACACTTGCTGCGGTGAAAGTTTTGGTGAGCAAAAGTTATTTATTGACAAAGTATGTAAGGATTCTTATCTTAAGATACTTTAATGAAAAGACTGTTCGGTTTGCTTAATGCTGCAGTCCCAACAAACATGAAAAAACCTAGTGTTTGGGTCATGAATGTTGATTTTGTATAGTGAGGGTTTTTTAATTGGTGTTTTTTTACACAATGTACATTCTCCTAGGTTGTTTGCATTGTGCAGGTACAGGAACTACCAGAAGAGCATGAGAGAAACTACTGAGTGTAGACAATGTAAACTAACATTTTCTAGAGTGAGGAAAATGTCTTGTTCGTTTCAAGTTCCTTCGTATTCTTACTGAAAAAGCAGATTTTGTTGTTCTTTAGCAGCAGAATAAAACTTACTTGGTGATGGATAACCATCCTGTCTCTATCTGCTTAAAAAATTCAGTTATTTTCAAGTACATAAATATTTGGGGTTGAGGTTGGGTGTTGGCTTGTTTATTTTGTAAGTTTTCTGCCCAGCTAGAATCTAGAGTTTTCTTTTAGAAGCTATTTTTTCCCCCTTCGTGTGATAAATTTTCGTGACTGTTTTATCACTGAAAGCATTACATTTGCTAGGCATGTTCAGCAGCTAAACAACTGAATTTTGTTTGGGAGATTCTACATTGCACTGGCTATTATGCTAATTATTTCATTATTCCAGTCTGTTATTTCAGCTTACACTTTTAGTGAGATCACTTGGCTTTATGGCTGTAATCAGTATTGTTTGTACTTTCCCACTTCATGGCACTGTGTTAAAACTTTCTTGGGACTAAACATACTTCTGTGTTTTCCATCTTGCAATATACTTTTCTTGCAAGTACTTTGAAATGCTGCAGGCAGGATGTCAGTGGTGTTATGACACTGAAAGACAGCAGTAACTGTAGTCGTACAGCATTCACAAGAAAAAAATCAACAAAGGAAGCTTAAAACTTGTCTAGTGCTACACAGAATATCATAGCTTTACATGTGTAAAATGAAGGTTAATATATTTATCTTCCATCCTTCTTTACCTCTTTCCTCTATCAGAAAACATTTGGAGACATATCAAAAAGACTTGATTTAAGGCAACGCCTGCAGTGTAAAAATTTTACCTGGTACCTCAGTAATGTTTATCCAGAAGCATATGTGCCAGACCTGAATCCTTTGTTTTCTGGATATGTAAGTTTAATTTTGATTACTTTCTATATTCTTCATAGTCCAGGAAGTTTCCTAATCTCCTGTACTACCTCAGCCATAGCTTTTAGACTTCAGCTGTCTTTAACTGCCCTAGGGTATCTGTCACTGCTTTGGACAAAGAATATCTTCTGCATAGCTTTGTCAATAACTATGTCGTTTTTATTTTTCATTTATGTCAAAAGTCATTTTCCCAGCCAAATAACTTCAGACATTGCATTGCTAAAATGAACAAACGAAGTAATAGTTCTTAGCTTGAGGTGAACATGACTTTTTAGCGTGTATTTACAAATAAAACTTCCTCTTCCTCCCGTTTTAAGCATATTGTGTATCTGTTCAGATTGTGATTTGAGTAACAGTAACGTTGTAGAGAGCCGGCTAGTAACTACATGTGTGACTGTAATTACTAGGCTTTTAGTTAAAAATGATCAACTGAGGAAACAGGGTTTTTAGATTCGAGCATAGCAGAAAGTAAAAATGAATGAACAGCTGTAATTATTGTTAAACTAAAGGTGACTTTTTTCCATGACTGAGACAGTTTAAGTTTCTGTCACTCCACTGAGCTTTTTTTTATCCTGATAACACCCTTTCTTTAGTTAAAAAATATAGGTAACCGCATGTGTCTGGATGTTGGTGAAAATAACCATGGTGGCAAACCATTGATTATGTATTCTTGTCATGGACTTGGAGGAAACCAGGTAAAATATTTGATACCTTATTTTTATTCTCTCTCCTGCTGTAGCTTTACTGTATAAAAGCTTTTAATTAATTTTAGAGAAATTGACTAATTTTTAATATGCAATTTCTCTTTTCTTTAACAGTTAATCCCTATATATATTTTTAAAGAAAATTTCCATACAACTCTTCATGTCATGTCCTGTCCTGTTTGTAATGTTTTAACTTCAGTATACAAATTCAGATTTCAAACGCACTGCTTCACTTGCCCTCTCCTTTCTGTGCAAAATCTTTTCATGCCACCCTTACTCCTGTCTTATAAGTGTTTCCTTCTTAATTCTTCCTTTCCTTATGCTTCCTCCTATTGCTTCTTTCTCTGTCACCAGGACTCGCACTGTCAAGGAAGATGTTGGTTGGAATCCGGCCAATGGGAGACCAAGTGTCCAGGGCTGAGCCACCTTCCCTGTCACGCTTGCAGCCTCACAGTGTGAGGTCAAAGTGGCCTATCCTGTACTGGCTAATGCAAGGGAATATTATGATTCCATTTGTTCAAGAGGAGCTCTCTTTGGTCCATAGCTCTTGGAGGCAGCCATGGCGCTCTGTTCCTTCTACAATAGGACTTGCAATAGATGTCAGATACTGAATTGTTCTGTCGTTACTGTAATACTTAACAAAAGGAACATCTCCTTCCCTGCCCAGAAATGCACACTTCTCTGTTGCCTTTAAAAGCGATCCTTAATAAGTAAAGGTCAGCAAAGGTCTAAAAGTTTTTATCAGAATATAATTGTTATCTTATTGGGGGAAGGGCATTAATGTTTTTCAACCTTAAAAGGCATCCACTGATGGCACTGTGAAAATTGAGACGCATGATCCTAGTCAGGTGATACTTTCTTGATCAATTTTGTGAGACATGGCATGCTGTCTAGATTAAGAACTACCCTATTATGCTAGCTTCTTACAGGATTGAATTTGGGGTTTTATTCAAATGTGTATTAATACTATTGGCCTTTTCACATTGTCACAGTCATTAATTTGGAAACACTGTAGAAAGACATTGTATTAAGAGATCTGCTGTATGCTTCTATTGTTCTCTAAGTTATCTTGGGCTATACTAAAACTCTATTCTTTCAAGTGTTTTTTGTTTTCCCTCCTGCTACAAAATTAACAGTCTGAATCCCTTTAAATGCCAGCCATCAGAGAATTGATTTTGCTGATAATGCTTAAGAGATGCACATTTGCTTACTTAACCCTTCTCATTACAATGCTCTGTTTTCAGTTGTCCTGTATTCTTTACCAGACTTTTAGCAGTGTAGGCTGATATTTCCCATGCTGTCATCTTCGTCTGTATATTTGAAATGGGAGTAGAAAAGAGAACCTAGTTTTCAGAGTTATACACCTCAGTTGTATGTTTTTCTTCCTTTTTTGAATATTGGAGACTGGAAACATGCCCATCTCAATATCCAAAATTAGTAAAGTTCTAAACATAGCTTTCAAGTAATTATTTTCAGGGCATGCTGAGATTTTGAATTTCCAATAAATTAAATAGATTAAGTCAGATTACCAGATTAAGAGTAAATTACTATGTCTGAGAGCTAAGTGACTAAGCAGGTCACTCCTTCAGTACCAGTTTTGAGGACTAATGTTGATCATAGAGTCTTAAGAGTGAGATGCCTGTTTGTTCCCAATGCTGTTCCCATTGTTTCCAAGGCAGTGAGTGAGGAGGTGATTGCTGACCACTGGAAAATGGAAGGCCAAAGGTGGTAACTGAGCCTGGCCTTAATACTCAAAGGAAAGATATGATGGAGGTGGCTCACATCCAGAGGCAAGAAACAGTAGCAGTGAGATGTAATGTTGGGGACTCTGAAGGTTAATGTGGGAGAAAAAGAAGAGACCAAGATGCTAGGTTAGGGCTGAAGGGGTGAAAGAACAGCTCTGTCTACAATTTACAGAAGTAAATCTCTGTTAGGATCAGAATTATAGCTGAGCCTTAGGGGTATTCATGGCAAAATGAGCTCGCAAAATACATGCTGATAGTTACTTTTCTAGTGGTTACCTCACAGGAGGATATAACAGCATCCTATTGTTCACATTTATTGTTTAGATCAAGCACCAAAAGTTGGCATACAGCAATCAGTATTGTTTCATTTGACAACTTTTTGGTTGCTCTAAGAAAAACCAAAATCTAGCAACAGAATTGAATACATATTTTTAAAGTTAAGAAATGTAAAATTTAAGTTATCTTAAATTATCTCTACTCTTCAATTTGTCTCCTTGAATTATATATGGTCTGTGTGGGAGTAAGATTTTGTATCATAAGTACACATGTAGCAGATGCTATTTCCAATCTATACATTCAAGTATAAATTAGTATTGCATTACTACTAAAAACTGCTTTTAGTTTTGTAAACACTTTTGAAGTGCCTATGCTACAAATCAGAGGAATTATTCTGTAGTCCCAAGTTTTTGAATAAGAAACGTATTACTTTATGTATGGGAATTTGAAAGGCTTAATTTAGTTTAATTCTTTTCTTTGTGTTTACCAAATTTTTTTTTGAATTACTTAAATAGTACTTTGAATATTCTGCACACCACGAAATTCGCCATAACATTCAGAAGGAGCTTTGTCTGCACGCTTCCAAGGGCCCTGTGCAGCTTCGCGAGTGCACCTACAAAGGCCAGAAAACCTTTGCTGTTGGAGAGGAGCAGTGGCTGCACCAGAAGGTACATACCCTGTGCAGTGAGATGGCATTTTTTATTAGTAATCTTCGATACAAGTTAATTTTGGATTTCCAATAAAAGCAAAAAGTGTCAACAAAACAAAAACTGAAGCCAAAATACAGTAAGTTTCATTTCGGCAGGAAAATGGAGATAATTCCAGCTTTTCAGTTACAGATCAAAACTTGATGTCACTAATAGGAATGTCACTTAAAAAAACAGTTGATATCGTTCACTGTGTATGTCTAGACATCTACCTGGAAGTCAAATCAGATGTTTTGTATTTTTAAAATACTTCACAAAACTTTCCTAACAAAGCAAGTTGGCACTTGCATACTACCAAATTATTTTCTAGCTCCCTGTGCACCACCTGTATGAGCTTACTCTTTAGCACCCAGCTTGGGGGAAGAACTGTGGGGGTGAAAATAGCATGTTCATTGTTTGTTCACTTTTTTTTTCCTCTTTTCCTCACTTTAGGATCAAACTCTGTACAATGAAGCATTACACATGTGCCTTACAGGAAATGGAGAGCATCCGAGTTTGGCACTCTGTAATCCATCAGACCCTTTCCAGAAGTGGATCTTTGGCCAGAATGATTAAGATTTGATATTATGGGCCAGAAGCATTTTATTAAAAGAACCATTCTGAACTATGATCATATACATGTATGGGATTTTTACGTGGTAGTTTAAATGCAGAATGTTTAAACCGTTTCTTTTCCCTCTTAAGTTGGATATAAAATGTGTCAAGAGGTTCCCTGGGATTCTGTTATACCAAAGATAATTGGGATCCTGGTTATATTTTGTTTACAGTATTTCTATGATAAGACTTCATATGTTGACCACTCATTTATGGATCCTATTCGTTCTCTTTTGTCTTAGGGGGCCATATGTGGGGTGTTTTTTGACATATTGTAAGTACTTCTGAAGAAGACTAATTTTCTCTGTAGTGTCATGAGAAATTATTGTCAATGTCCAAAACCCAATACACTTTATATATATATATGTTTTTATGCTCAAATGGCTGATATTATTTTCTTTAATAATTTACTCAGTGAAACTTTCTCAATATTTTTGTAAGTTCCTTCACTTCAAAAATTAAATACTTGACTGTCAGGTCAAAGCCAAATAGGATACCACATTGTGCTCAGCTTCTAGAAAGTCAATTCCTTAGTAGACAAAAAAAGTAATTCTCACTAAAATATGTATTTATGATTATTTTAATGGGAAATCTTATTATTTTGATACTAATACTTTTTGTTTAGCCAGAACTTCTTATATAGGGTTTTTTTTTACATTTCATGGACTTAAAAATTTATTATAGAGTTGTATTGTAGTAGGCTTCTGAGCTGCTTAACACATTTTTTTTCAGCATTCTGTTCATTATTGCTTTTAAATTACATGTTACCTACTAAACTTCTGTCCCACCTTCAGATGACTTATGCAATATTTACCTCACAGGTTTCTAATGTTATCCATACATAATTTCTTGTGCCAACAGTTGCACATTCGTATTTTCTTTCTTATTTCTTTTTCCCTTTTTAAAAAGGACTGATCTCAGATTTATCAGTCTGCATGAGACTTTGGCCTTTCTAACTATTCTGCTAATTATAGAAAATAATATAATAATAATAATCAAATATATAATCAATCTTTTAAAATTTGTCAAGGGAAGAGAAAAATATTTGGCTGCATGATCAAATATAAAGCTGAGAATAAATATGAAAGGGTAGGTATTAAAGGCTGAATAGGACAAAAATATACTAATAAGAAACCTGTTATTTTGTCCTAGTAATTAAGTAATATCATTACAGATAAATGCTAACTTAGGTCTGGTGGGTGAATGAATGATGACGTGGTGTTTTTTTTTTACTTCTGTGGTGGGGAGGGAGCCTGTCTGTCCGTAATTTAATGGTACCTGACTAAGGAGTTCAGTTTCTGAATAAAAGCAAAATTCCTTTCAGTACTTCTAAGTCATATAAAAGACAAAAAAGTGTATAAACAAGGACCAGTGATAATTTGCCAGAATTTATTTTTTGGGCTTGATAATGCTTTTGATTTCTCTCAGCTTTTGTAAGGCTTTTGAAGACACTTGTGATCCCATGAAGTTCAAGCTGTACAACTTAAAGAAACTTGATGCAGAGTGAACAGAAATTGTTCAAAAGACTGTACCAGGAAGGGTTATTTGTAACACTGAAACTGAAGGTTGTGTAGAACACTGCACAAAGATCTGCCTGTGTCCTCTGATAAGTGTTTCAATTTGGTAATGGAATACAAAGTATTATTACTTTTGCAGATCAAACCAATATTGGAAGACTTGATAAAAAGGGGGAGTTGAGGAAACATAGAATGCAGGTCAATGAGAGAAGTGTTGAAAAGCATGAATACAGGATGGGAGATTACAAAGAGAGTAGCTGTGCTGTGTTGAACTTTGGGTATGGAATGGAAACTCAGTGTCCAAGGAACCTGTTCTAGTTCTGCTATTTAGCATACCAGTTTAAAAGTACTTGTTCTTTTAGTTCTCAGTTCAAGTTCTACAGAAAATGCATTATTTTTAATATCAGTGAAGGATAATTTCTTCATGCAACCTGTTTCTCTTACAAGCTTGTCAGATTGGGATAAGCACATACGAAACATCATTTATCTACTCATTATCAGTTGGGTTTTTGCAATTTCTTTGAAGTTTTTTTAAGAGCAGGGTAGAATTTAAATTGCAATGAAACGAGTATTCTGTTGCACTTGGAGTTAGGGAATCTCTTCCTAAGCAATATTAGAGAAGCTCCACTTTGTCTTTTTGGGTTTTTTGCAGATATAGCAATATATGTAGTTGTTTTTTGCAGAGATTAGGTATAGCAATTCACCTGGTTATTATATTTTGTCTTTAGTTCTAGATATACAAAAGGGAAATTAATTGTGATTTTTTAAAATGGTCTTTTAATATTTTCCTTTCATTTTTTGAGACTTCTTTTCCAGTCTAACATAGGTCACTAGTACAAAATATTTATTATACATAATATTTTTTAAGGTATGTTAACTATCGTAGTTCCTTAAACTGTGACATTTCAGTCTATATTTTTGCAGTTCAGTCTTACCTGGACTCTCTACTACCTGCCAGAAAAGAGGGAAGCACACCTATAAATAGAGCTAAATTTTAAGTGACTTTTTTTTTCTGTTTGAAGATCTGAAATTAACTTTTAGGTTGCACTGACTACTGCACTTCCAAATATTGTGTGTGTGTGTGTATAGACATATATAGGCATCATATAATAGTAGGAGAGCAATAAGAGATCTGTAAATATGACTAGAGGTTTACAAAGTTGGATTTTGGGGTTTAAGCTAATAAAAAAGCAGCAGCATCTTCTGGCTGTTGATAATGTTCTCATAAAAGTGGATAATAGTTTCTAATAATTAGAAAGGCTTGCTGAAAATCAGTTTGTTGCAGAGGGGTTCTCTGGCTCTTAGTCCTTTTTTCTTTTTTTCTTTTCAAATCTTTTTCAGTAACGTTACAATGCCCTTCACTGCCCCTATGAAGGGGACAAAGGCAAATAGTATTCCATACACAGCATGTAAAAGTTGGTACCAATCAGATGGCTGTATAAACTACTGAAGGTTACTAGAACAGCTGGTATCAGTGTTCTGTTCCATCTCACCGTGCTCTCTTACACATCCAGGGAGTAATCTCAAGTGCTGAAGGCTTGACTTCAGCCCAGGCCAGTTCAGCCACACTCCCAGCAGGATGAAGCAGGTCCTAAACCTTTTGGGACTTCAGGGCCTCTGGCTCCGGGTAGTGAACAATTGTTCCCACTGGTTGCTGTGGCTCCACCTGGTTATGACACCATTCACTGCATCGGGAATTTGCCAGCCCACCATACCTGAGGATTTTATCACCCTTTGGAGTAATTGCTGCTTTACTCCAGGCCAAGCAGAGAATAACGTATGATTAACAGATCAACTTCCAGGTGAACCTTAACTGTTAAATTTTCCTACTTCTGAATGGGCATCCTGGGATCCTGAATTAGAACCAGTATTGAAAGTTGTTTTTACATTTTGTTGTATCAATATGGCTTAGCAAGCCCTGGAGCAGCCCTTTTAGCCACAGTTCACTGCAGTGCCAGAAGCAGTCTAATAGCAAATATGGGACTCCCAACAGACTACAGCCTAGTGATACCATAATTCCTGTGAGAACTTTTTTATAATCTAGAGAACATCATCTCATCTTTATCAGTTTTTTAAAATACAATTTAGCTACATGTCATTTATCATATAAACAAACTTAAGGACAAGCATTTCAGTTTGAGTAAATATCTGAATAAAAAGATAGCAGAGACTGTGCTGTGATTGATAATTATTTTCTTTAAGAAGCTACGTTGATCATCAGTTTCCAAAATAAGCAGTTGTCCTGAAATTTAGCAGTATTCTTTGAATATTGCCATTAAAATGATCTGATGTACAAAATTACTGCAAATTGTCCACCAGAGAGAGCTGTTGCAGAATTTTATTCCAACAGCTGTTGAAAACATTGTTTCCTTACCTTATTATGAAAATTATAGGCACAGATCAATTAGGTACAGTATTTCCCTGGCCAAAGAAAATTGTAGGCAGTAGTATCATTAGAGGGCAAATGGATATACCTAAGAAGGCATTTGTTTATTTAATTTAATTGGCATACAAATCTTTAGAAACAAAAACACACACAAAAATTCCACACAAACTGCTTCTCCTTATGCTATCAGACCATCGGGAATGGAAGAAATGCTTGAAATGTCACAGAGTGCCTTTGGAGGCTCTGCAGGTGTCAGGGAGGAGGTGCAGTACTAACTCTGGCTCTCCTTGGTGAGAGAGGCTCTCTAGTGACTGCATGGCAGAAATGAGACACACAATGCACTGGCAGCCAGGAAGTAACGTAGAAACCTGGTTTACTTCATTGCAAACAAATGGACAATATATATTGTACAATATATAATAAAAATACAGCTGATACAAGTGCCACTAATTAACAAAAAACCTAATGTTAAGACTTAAAAATGCTCATTTTTGGAATATATACACTGCAGTAATAAGCCACAATAAATACATCAAATTTCGTATCATTCATAATAAATACCGAAAATATAAATACAGAAGAATACAGTTAATTTGAATAAATTATTACAACATAAGATCTAGGTTAAGTTCTGTTGAATATTATTGTAGCTTATATTACCCTTTGGCATCTTTGATGTAACAACTCGTTTAAAAAAAAGAAATTAAGGAAATGTGTAGTTCATGAAGCTTAAAATTATTTCCATATACAGATTTTAAGATGAACTTTCTTTCCCTTTGCTTCTTCAAACAGTTTAAAAGCAGCAGTCCAATTAAATATCTTGCTTAACTGTTGAGACCTCCGTAATTTTAGTATGCATGATCATCTGTAATGGAAAATGTTAAGTATGTAACATAATTATTTTTCTCAGAAATTAGTAATGTTAGAAGTAATGTACAAATTTTAAACTAATGGCTGCAATTACACATTTTTACTAGTCCCATTTGAATGGATTACCTGTCTGAAAGACCATCATCAACTTAAGTGCTTCTGAATTTATGCTGGAATGTACTATTTACCACTTGCCAACACAAATTTCAAAAGCAATTTTATATTCTTGTGGGGATATATATATTTGTATGTATACAGAGAAAGATGAACTTGGTAAAAGACAGGGCTGGACTAGACAGTGTGAATGTTAATATAGTCTGTTAAAAGAGAACACTTTAAACATATAAAAGGTAATGTATTGTTTCTGTTTGTGTTTTTTTACAAAAATTCTATTAGTTATAGATTGAAACAAATCAAAATAACCAATTGCCACATTTTATGTTAGCAGGTATTAACCAGTACATTTGTATTAATAATTTTATTTGTAAAAAGTTATTACACCAGAATGCAATTTAACTTAAAAGATCAACTTTACTAAGACAATATTACAGGCTGAGGATCTTAGGAACAGTTTTGTAATCTACAGATTTTGACTATTTTTGCACTGTTAAATGTCTAGCGCTTATTTTACATCAAACACTTTTAAAACATATTTCACAAACTACACTTCAGACGTATTTCCATAGAAGTGCCTACAATCAGTCAATTAAAAGAAGTGCCCAGTTACTAAGTGTTGTTTACATGGGCATTTGAGACCTGAAATATTTGTGTGAAATGGCTTGAAAAAAACCAGCTGCCAGTGCACATGATCATCTTTTCAAGAAGCTGAAAATTGGTGTTGAATCTGTATCTGAGACTCACATGGTTCTTTACAGTGATTCCCCCATTACCCCAGCAAGGTTAAATTTCATCCACAATCCAACCCAAAATTTCATTCTTAAGAATGTATTTTAGAAGATGGAGAAACCTAAAATAATTACCTGCCATAATGTACTAAGCCTCATTTCAAAATGGCAAGATAAAATACTAATTATAGGACATTTTTGTCTTTGCTTTTAGCATCTCCTGCTAGCTGAGAAACTGGGTATACGAGAATACGTGCCTGGGAGCAGAGTTAACTAACATGATTTTGAACTTGGTTTTGAAATTGCCATCAGCAAAGAGTGACATGGTAGCAATGCTTCTAGGGTTGCTTTTTAGGTTTTTTTACCCCATGCATTTGGATAAGTCTTTTATTTAATGGCCACCTGTATAACTCTGGTCTGGAAAAAAATGTAATTTCCTGTTTCCACTGAGTTCATGTTTGGTTACAATATATTAAATAACAGAAACAGTATTTTGATCTAATATGGGCAAGCTTGTACTGAATGTCCATATACTTTTCCATCCTTGCTCTGAAGATATCTTAATTTGCCTTTTTCCTTTTGTTATTTTTTAATATATTTTAGAAGAAAAATAATCCTCATCAATCTGCCTCTTGCCTTCATTTTTCTTTTCCTCTAAATTGTTCTTCCTATCCTCCCTGCACTCACTCGAGTGTTCGAAGACAAAAGATTATCTTGATCCTTGTATCAGAACAATGTTGCACATTTGTATCTTCCACCATTTTCCCTATCAAGAAAAGCTAATCCCCATCTTCATGATTTTTTGGAAAAGTGAACAGCTAGAGAAGAACATACATGTGAGACAAATGTTTTTTAGGTCTACTGGACATTCATTCATGAAACAGAAGTGTCATTTCTAAGCTCCAAATTAAAATAATTGTGTTAATAAAGTACAAAATCTACCTTTTGACTTATTTTTTGTTCCACCCTCAGCCTTGGATGAAGGACTATGATCTCAATTGCGAAGGCACAATACAGAGCACCAGGAATAATGGTTCTCCACTCAGTGGGACCTTCTGAGGGGTGGGCGTCTGCCCAACCTTAAAGGCAGTAGTAGGGCAATACCTATCTTAACTCTTAGAATCTCAGAGTTGGTTTGGAAGGGACCTTAAAGACCCTCTAGTTCCAATCCCCCCTGCCCCTGCCACTCACTAGATCACGTTGTTCAAAACCCTACCCAAACTGGCTTTTCAAGATCTCCTTCTCAGCACAAAGGACCGCAGAGTTGCCCTTGTGCTCAATTTTAATGAAAACTCTTACTGTACAACAGACCTCCCGGACACCAACAGGAAGGAAGGAATTAAAAAGATAATACTAAGACTGCAAAACAGGTGTTTCATAAAGTGGATGTTCATATAAAGTAAAATTCTTGGTATCAGCTATTACGGTAGCAGAAAAGTCCTCAAAGATTTTATAACTTTTTTCTTTAAGTGGAAACAATACTCTGGTACATTTATTAGCCATAAAATTAAAAGCTGCTTTGGATTTAAGGGAGGCAAGAGAGAGTGAAAAGGAAGAACTTGTGAAGAACTCAAGCATGTGTTCACTCAGCCATCTTTAAAACTACATTGCACTTCATCACAATATTTGTACTTTGGACTTGACACTTCTTGGAGAAAATGGACAATAATTTGCACATGGACAATGATTACAGAGAATAGCAAAATTAAGAATATTAAAAAACCTTCAAACACTGAAAAGGCAAATGCTGAGATTTCTCATACCAAGGAACATGTAAGTCAACTAGACTCTGTTTTGAAAATAACAGCTTTCTACCATTTTAAAAAAATAGTAATCAGATTTAATATTTTAGAAATAAATTCTATAGAATATATTCTCTGAGTTAATTCTAGATTTTCAAAGTATTTTACATCAACTGTCCTGCAACCATAATAAAGCAGATGATCAAATTACTCTTTAGTCTCAGCGGGAAAGCATAACACTCTCAAATGCTTAAGGATTTTCTGTATCATCCTCTTCTGTTCCTGACTGTTTCAGGAAATAAAACAACTGGCACAATGAAAATCAGTTTTTCATAAAGCTCGCGAGCTGTAACAGTGGAGATCCTTATTTAGCAACTGCCTTTAAAAGTGTATCATGGGTCTGTCTTTATGTTTGAGTAAGGACCCCTACATTGCTACAGGAGCAGCCTAGACAAGGAGTTTCAACTGAGGGAATTCAGCTGGCAAAAAAAGACAACATGCAGAGGAGTAAGACTGCCTGTTGCTGCCAAGTATGGTGTTGCAGGAAAACTACAATCTTGCTGCTCAAATGTTAAGCACTAGATAGGTAAATGTTGTATATTCAACACAGCTTTTATTCTAATTTTTCACTGTGAAATTTTCTTTTAAACTTTTGCTCATTAATCAAGTCCAAGGAAAGGAGAGCTCGTTTCAGCTGTGTTTCATGTTAGCGAAAAATTTCTGGCCACTTCTGAGCTGGACTGGGCTTCACTTGGCAAGTGGCATAGTCTGCAGTACTGCAGTATGAAAAATTTAGTTATGATGCCAAAACACAAGAATAAAATGGTATTTTACCTGTTCTATAGAATTATGTTTTACCACAGTACCAAGTACATTACACACCAGAGCACAGAGAATGCGATGACACAACAGGACAAAGGCGAAGTCTCTGAGCCCAGCACTCTCTATCCAGTGTATCCCATTCCTGTCAGGAACACCTGAACTAGTATAAACCTTTATACATGCTCCGTTCTGCATACAAATATATGTATATGATCTTTAACAAAGCAGCTCTGTTTGTGAAGGTACTGCCTGGGAGGCAGGGAAAACATGATCCGTTTATTAGCACATTTACTGAAATAAAACAGCCAGATCAGGTTAGAAACTGGATCCGGACTGGGGTCAGTCAGCAACCTAGTGTGTAACAGCACCACCAATACCAGACAGGAATCCTGCATGCTTGAACCAAAGACAGGATCCCACCATCAACAACAGCAGGGGAGCAGCTGAACCTTATCTATGGCAAGGGATAGTTACTATGGGGTGGAACCAATGGCCTTAAAATAAACAAACGTCAACTCCAATTATGATCCACTAGCTGGAACTTAAGTAAATGAAAAATTGTGAAGCTTTACAAATCTAGAATTTTCTGATCTAAGTGGCATACAGCTCAACAAAGAATATTAGAAACTCCTACTGACCAGCTTTTAATTTTAAGGATATTTCAATGGCCATGAGTTACAGCTCTTAAGCAACAATTGCAGTTGCTGTAATTGTGCCAACTAAATTCTAATTTCATGTCTAACATCAATTAAAGCTTTATATATATTTAACAGTGCACCTTTTTGCAAGAGAGGTGAGGTTCACCTCACAGGTAAAAAGGCATCTGCTTTTAGGTGCTGTTCCAGTAATGGTCTGTGTGACAATTCCAGTTTATTTCAAGAAAGGGAAATACTTTTTTTATGACTCATTTTTGTGAATGATGCAATATAATCACAAATATATACCTGGCTTCTTAGGAGTGTTTATCAGTAGCCAAATATCTTGGAAATAAAGCTGATAAAGACTATCAGTAAAGAAGGTATTTTCACAAGTAATATACTGTGTTGAAAAAGAAGCAAACACTGCTGGTTGTCATTTAGTAACACAATACTTTTATGACAGAGAAACAGCCTACCCAAAATGAAAGGACTGGGTATCAATATGAATATTAACCAGCTGGGAAACTGGACACAGCATGTATTATTACATACTAGGCCAAAAAACAACACTGAAATATTTTCCATCCCATGACTTAAGCTTGTTTTTCCTTAAATGAAGAGTATGTTTTTTGTTCTAAAAAAAAAAATCAAAGTTTAATCAATGGGAAACTTAACTCTCACCTGATTTCTACATCCCACTCTAGATTTCAGCTAAATTAACCTGCCTGTTTTGGTCAGGGTTTCAACTATACTTCTTTTCACTCTAGTCAACTTACACATGCTAGAAAAGACTTTAGCTTTGTTATTTGCTGGCATGGATTTGGCTGGGCAACAGGTTTAACCTATATTGAAAAAAAGAGAGGTTACTGGGTTTTTTCTTCAGTATGAGTTTATCTCTGTTAGAAGGCTTGGTGGTATTATTAATAATAGCTACCAGGAACTCTCCATGAATTACAAACAACTTGCTGTAAGAACTAAAGAAGATTCCTTAACTTTGTAACTTGAGATCAAATCTTGATCACAAAATATCATATTGCATCAAAATAGAAGTATTATTAGCTACATTATCACCACCTAATCAATTAGGAGTATTTTTTCAACTTAAATCTGCACATTTTACTTTCTGACTCCCAGGAATGAGCTACTTCAAACATGGCAGAACAGTGTATCACAAATGCTTTGTATTGTCCCTGCTCCCTCTTACAAGGTACTACCTCTCTCTTACAAGGTACTGCCTCTTATCCTACGCTGCAGGCTTTACAGAATTCAGCTGTATTCACCCGTGATGCCCCAATGGCATGGAACATACACATCTAAATACTCAGAAGTTTTTACAGATGCTATTATTACAGAGGACTTGGATCAGAAATCTGTGCCAATGGAAATAGTAAATAACCATCACCTCAATGTTTAAAACTAGCTGAGAAGTATTTTATAGTGTTAACCACTTAGTGCGCTTGCTGCTATTACTAAAGATATTTTTTCACGTGAAAGCACAGGGGCCAAGAAAATAATTTCTTATTGCTCAGTACGGGCATGAATAACACAGCAAAAGATTTCACTTAACTTTCCCCTGAGAGAAATACCCCAGTAAAGTGTGTGTGCTTCTCCAACACACTCTGAAGTTAAAGAGCTGCTACTGATCCTCATCTACCGTCCCAGGTGAAGCAGAAGAGATTTGTGCTTTTGGTGCTGGTGTTAAGGGAGACTGCCTAATTTAAGCCTGCTGTTAAAGCAAGACCCCTACACAGACAGAGACTTGTGACATTTGGCCTTAGAAACAGAGAATCTTGAACAGAATAATCTATTCTTAAGTGCAGAACTTTAAGGACTAGCACGTTTCTTTTTAAAAATCACGGGTATTTGCTGTATGGCATTGGAGAATACAGGCACTTACCTGGCTACTCAGCCTTAGAGAAAGAGATTAGAGTGGTCTGTGACTGAGGAAGAGAGGCTGTGGAATTGCTGAGCCAGATAACCAACATGAGTGCGCTTTCCCAGGAGATGGATACGTTGCGAGTTTGGAATCCATTCCCTAGAGAACTAGACTTTTCAATGCAGTTCATATAAAACATGTAGGACTTCTTGTGGAAACAAGTAAATAAAAAACCTTTCCAGCTACTACATGGAGTAAAAATATTTTGCTAATTTAGCATAAATATGAGAAATCACTTTGCCCAGATTTCATATAAAAACAATTAAGTTAGCTCTTTTTTTTGAAAAGCATATTTTACATCAGCAGTTTTTCTACTGGAGTACTGTACATGATGTTTTAAAGAGCTTCTAACCAGAAGAGTCACGGTTACAGAGAGAAATTTTACACTGTGTTTACATGCACACTGTTAACCATCTAGATTTGACACAGATAAAAACTAAGATGCTGATCCTTATTTTGACAAACAAGACAGGCCTACATTTCAACTACTTGATGTATAATAAATGAAATTTCAGTATTAGAAGAATAAAAATGCTGAAATAGATTTTGAAATGAAAATAAGGCAGTGCAGAATTACCAGTGCAGAGAAAAGCTGGTTCCTATGCCTCTTTTTCTAGACAAAAGCAAGGTTGTTTAATAAATTAAAGGTACTTTCATTCCCATTTCATTTAAAAACAAGTGGATCACAATCAATGGATATCCATATGATGCACATGTTCTTTTGCTTGCAGACTTTTGCAGATACAGAATTTCTGAAGCTATTTTTCCTCGCTGAATGGGTTGTTTCTTAATAAGACCAAATGGTACTAAATTTGAGATACAATCAGAAGTCCACAAAAGCCAGTCTTGTATTTCATAAAAATTTAGGCAATGTAGACACTTCCACATTTTTTTTCCCTGCTTTATTTAAACTTTGATCAGTAAGGCTCTGCTTTTATAAACTGCATACTGACATATTAATAAACTGGCTTGGGAAAAACGTACCGGTTTTGTTACAGGGAATTTTAAGATCTTACATTGCCTCAGGGTCTGGAGCTATGGCGTTTCTCCCAAGAGGTTCACAGTTCCCGCAGTTTGTACAGTACTGCAAAGTGGCACTAAAGTGCGTAAGTATCTGAACCGTGGCTGGGCTGAAGGTGCTGTGTGAGCTTAAGCTACTGCTTTGCCATTATATACAAGATCATTTTAATCTGGGGAGGGGGTACGAGTACTGGAATGCCACTGATTTTAGTTTTAAATGGAGGATTGTCTACCTTTCTCTATTCTACAAGATGTAAATGCCCCCTTTTCTGACTCTTCTGTTTGTCAAGAACAGTAAAAGAGAAAATAGTACACTCCAAAAATGTGTTTCAAGATGATTTATCAGAAATGGTATTAAGAAAAAATAAGGAAGAATACAAGGTACTCCAGATGAAACGTGGACATGCTCTTCGTAAGCAGCTATGGATCTCCTGCTCAAATGAACATGCTGTTCATTTTTATCAAAACATGAACCTTAAACTACCATAAATAAAATACATACAGTACAGAACAATTAAAACTTTTTTTTGTACAGTAGTTACTTTTACATTAAACTTACCATCTTTTCAGATATGTTGAAAATTAGGACTCTAAACATGATTATTTCAAAGTATCATTTTTAACAATCTTGCACAGGCCCGACAGTCAAAAACATGAAGCTTTAATTCAGATAGCTTGGCAGGTTTCACATACGTTCACAGGTAGGCTACTTTGAAATATGTTGGGTGTGTTTTTTACTTATCTGTTTAATTTTTATCAAAAAAGGATTTGATTATTTTTATTTAAATCTTTACATGTACTGTTTTTGTGCAATACCACTGCCAGTGTAGCTTGCGAAAACAAAATGTTTCTGGAACATTGACTGTAGTCCAAGTGCTGTCTACCTCTTAAAAAAGTAAGTTTCTAGGAAAATCCAGTGGGAGTGAATTTTAACACAGGAAGTCAGTCCTAGAATAATTTTAAT
This sequence comes from Hylia prasina, assembly GCA_013397195.1. Taxonomy (NCBI): domain Eukaryota; kingdom Metazoa; phylum Chordata; class Aves; order Passeriformes; family Sylviidae; genus Hylia; species Hylia prasina. Next base: position 1,715,872 of record VYXD01002160.1, on the reverse strand, counting down.
ATTAAACAGGTACTGTCTCTACCACTGGTGATTTGATGCACTCTTCATGCAGTCTGCTCTTTTCTGGGAGGTTTAGTGAATTCTCAGCAGGGTGTTCTTGCACATGAGTGCCACCATTCAAAGCTGAAACAAAGCCATCTTGAGAAGGACCTTTCAAGAACGAGTGAAATTCCACTGGCGGGTGACTTGGCCTATGCTCAGTGTATAAACTGTTACAGGGAGCACTGCCATCCCCTTCAGAAGATGAGCAGCAAACAATCACTGAAGGGTTTGCAGAAGGGTAATGAGGGCTGCTAAACGTTTCCTCTGATTGCCGTGTGTAGTCAACAAACTGTTCTGAAGTCATGTTGTAAGGCACCAGAGAAAGACTACCGTTCTTGACAGCATCCCTTTCTGAGTAAGTCTCACCCATCTGGTTAGCAGTGCCAGCAACGTGGTTCTCTATTTGGTAATACAGAGTTGAAGAGTTAGTATAGTATGAGGCATTTTTAGAGTGGTTTTCATGCACAGCAGTTCCATCAGAGTAGCACAGGACAGAGGGAAGAGGCACCATATCAGCATGGGAGCTCATACTTTCCACAAAATCATCTGCTTTTTCTTCCTCCTCATCTTCCTCCTCATCTTCCTCTTCCTCTTCATCATCATCTGATTCACTAGGGGCTAAACTCTGTGTACTAGAATCTGTAACTCCACTACAAAAGCTACTCCCATCTTCCTCTTCCTCCTCTTCCCCTGGGCAATCCAAGTCCTCAGCTGACTGGGAATGCATAACTGCAGCCGGGGGTTCGGTTTCAATCTCAAAATTTTCTGCAATTGAATATTCAACTGGATGGGGTCCTGGACTCATGGAACTACTGTGTGCACTTATCTCAGTGTGACAGCCATTGAGTGCTGGAACTTGCTGCTCTCTATTTTTCTCCAATTCAAGTTTCATTATTGTGTGCAAAAAGTGAGTCCGTACACGGATAGGGTTAAATTCGATTCTACCTGCTGTATTGCTACACCCTTCTTTAGTGCAACCGCATGGAAAAGACATACGATCCACCTTTTAAAAAAGAGAACACACATTAACAATAGGAAGCAAAAGCCTGGTGACATGACAGAGCCTAGACAGCCTACAGAAATACAAAGGTGAAGTGGGATTTACCTTGAGAAATGCTGGTACAATTAGTCAAAGCTAATAATAACTCAGGGAGTCAGGAGTCAGCCCTAGAGTTTAGCAGTACTGAGAGAACAGTAAGGGGCCTGGACATGCTCCACTATTGCAGAGAAGGGAAAAATTGATTCTGTTCCATGGGTGAAAGTATTACACAGTGGAAAAAAAATAGGTAGCTTTTCAATTTCTCAATCTGCTACAGCTTTACTTCATTTTGTGCTCAAATCCAGGCAAAAGCATTACTAGAAACACCTCAAATTTTGGTAAAGATATGGAAACTAGACACCCATTGAAACAAAATGAATGATATACAGAAACCTTTATAAAGTTACCAGTAGGGGACACCTGATCTCAGAAAACAAAAACTCAAGTGCATTTTTAAAGGTAATCCAGTCAATTCTAGATGTAATATTGTAAGCTCAACAGACTGGGCACAGAACTTCTACATCTAGTATCTTAAATTAGATATGTGACTGAATCCATGTGTTGGCAAGTTTGATTAGACAGTCTAAGGTCTATGACTTTCATCTGTACTGTAACATCTAAACATCAAATACGCACAGGAGAACCACACAACACAATCTAGTACATCTTCCCCACATATGAAAATGAAAACAGGAACAGCAAAGAGAATATATTATTTAAAACAGCAGAGAAAGTTTAGCTTGGATTTATGAGATGATCAAAAATGCATTCAGGAAGAAAACTCAGCTGCACAACAGCAACTCAGCAGAACTAGCACAAATATCTTTTAGGGAACATTTCAGGGCATATACAGCTGACACTGTGTAAATGCACAATATGAAATACCTCTTCTGTCTGCAGAGGATCAACTTACCTGCTACATTAGCAGATACCTTTTTACTGCCTACATGCAAATGTATCATGCACAGATTTTAAGTATCATGCAAGTTATATGCAAGTTATATGAAGGACTGTACAGCCAAATGTCATTTATTGCTTCCCACAGAGTTTGGACTATAATTCACATTTGGAGTGTCTGCTATTGTTTCCAAAATAAAAGGTAATATCCCTTCTGAAATCTGCAGGCTACTTATTTTCTGTTGTCTGCATCTGCCTATTACATTAAGGCCTAAAAGGAATATGAGGTGCAGAATACTTGTGTAAGAACAAAAAAACACCCTAAGCCATGTATGTCCCTAAAATCATACTGAAGATATTTTAGGAGATTGTACTGATTGCCCACTATACACCCTTAAAACAGGGCCTTAGAAAACAGGCTGGACATCCACGAACGTTCTTACCTAATACTTAATCTCCCATAATTATAACTTCAAGAACAGAAAGTACACACTTGTGCATGGACACACACCCTTCCCTCTCCCCAGACAATTAAATAATGACAATAATGTGGACATTTACCTGACATTTTATGCCTGCAAGACTGCAGGTGCATGTTTCTGGGTCACAGAACACACGGCAGTCACAGCCACAATCCTCTCTGGACAGGCGGATGGCTCGCAGCTCGTGCTTTTCTTCCACGTCGATCTTCTTCACTCCAGAAGCTCGCAGCAATGCCCGCCGCTTTTTTGTAGGCAGGGGTTGGAGAAAGAAGTACTCATCCACTTCAGTGTTGTCTAGATCAATATCATCATCAGAAATGTCATCCAGAGTCAGTGTGTTGGCTTCCTCAGATTCCACTGTACCATTCTTTGTCATCTGTTGCACAGAACAATTAACAAAGTCCTTAAACGACGCTCACACGTACGTCATGTCATAGATGTCAATATGTGACATGCATTATCAATGTACAAAGCTGTATGTAAAATACCTGCATGATTGCCAGAAAGTTCCAGAAAATGATCACAGATACGGAGACCAGGCTTTTCTTTTGCATTTAGCATATATATTAAATACACTTTTTAATCTCAAATTTGTAATGCAAGTAAGGAATTATCTGTTCTTTATTTACCTAAATTTATTGTTTGCCATAAGCTGCTAGATCTCACGCCTTTCTGAAAATCTAGTCTTTTCTGTATTGTTTGATAAGATAATTTTTGAGACTTAATTGGTTCCTGTCTCTGAGCTCTCTGAAATTCTTAAATATCCCTTTTGAGATAGCAATGATACTACTGACATGGGTTCAGATTATGATGCATCACAGGTTTGTAAAATGATGTATTTTATGTACTCCTCCATTTTCTGTTACGCATTTCACATCACACTGGTAAAGAGGGGATAATAGCTTCCTAAACAGTTCTGCCTGGCCCTGGGACTAATGGGAGATGATTTACACCAGGTATTTCAACGTATTAGTTAAGTAAAGTAGGAAAAGCAACATTAGAAGTCACCCTTTTTCCTGTACATACTAGAGAGAGAGAGATAAATCCACACAGGGATTAAATGCATCTTGAATTAGCTGCCTGAAGCTAATGCCTTACCATACACACAACTCAGCCTGAATATTTCAATCCAGAATGGCACTCTTGGTTATATCTTTTCATTTTACATTGGCAAGGTAAAACTAAGTAGTGTTTTGTTTCTTTGATTTCTTTGTTTGTTTAACATATAAAAGGGGAATGACCTACCTAAGAAATCCGATTTCTCTAGTTTTATATACACAAGGCTCAAACCACTCCTTAAGCAGATCACTGTTATTTAATCTAAATTTGAAACCGTGGAGGGAGAAAAATTCTAGTCCCTGCTTCTGTAATTAGTTTACTATTTTATTCCACTACTGTTTAATAAAAATTAACTTTTAGGGCTCTTACCCATGAGATGAATGCTACTGTAACTGGTCAGCACACAAAGGCACCTACAGAACCATACCAATCCTGTCACCTACTTCTCCTCCTGCAAATCTTAACTACTTTGCTCCCCAGCAGTAGAGCATTAAGGACTGGCCTCCAGTGTGATGTGCAGAATGCTGAATGAATGTGCATCCAGCAGGCTGGAACATCAAATGCGTGGCAGCAGCAGCAGTTCGCCATTTCAAAGCACCTCAGCTCCTGACTCCTTTGGAGGATGATTTCCTTGTTGTCTCCTCCAATTTGTTTTTTCCCTCAGTTTAGCCACATAAAGAAAAAATTAATTAATATAAAGAAAGAGTCTAACATTTCTCAAAAAAGTAACTGGGTAACTACATAGGGAGGAAGATTATCAAATAATACCAAATACATTTTCCAGAACTTCAGAACGTTAAGCTCTCTTGATTGTCATAATATTGTTCACCTGAATTAAACTTGATATGTAGATGGGTAAATTTCCTCATAAATATAAAGGTTAATGTCATAACCACAGAACAAAGGCCAATGAATATGTGAAGCCTTTGGGTGAAATTCAGTCCCACTCAGTAAAACAAGAAAAATGTAGGATGGGCTTCCTAGCTGGAAGTTATTTCTTACAACTTCCCACAAAGGGAGCCTACTGCATCCACAGCCCAGGGATCCTTTACATCACTAGTCTCATGCTAATAATTTTAATTTCAGGAGATATTGTGAATAAGCAATAAGGACTCTTTTAGGTAATTTTCTCAAATGATTACCTTGTACCTTTCATTTAATAAGATGGCTTCTACATTCAGAATTTTCACACTCTGCTGCTAACAAGTGTTTATGCTCTTGTCAGCAGTGTTTACATCAAAGTGCTGGTACTAAATGGCCAAAGTGACTTGAGAATGATTTCACAGTCTTTATTTGCTTTTAATTAGAGGTGTTTCTTATTTGGCCCTTTGCTTTTAGCAACTAAAACAATAAATAGTACCTAATATTATGGAAACTCAATTTCAATATATTCCTGTATTTTTATCTTTAAAATACTTCCTACCCACCAATTTGTATATTTTAATGCAGTGCAAAAAATAAAAAAATCCCAGGGAAGCTAAAATTAAAAAACACACTGAAAATGTTACTTTCTATTTACGTAATGGTTTTCAAACAGAAAAACCTCTGACTAAACTTCATTCTACTCCATTTTCTCATTTTCTTCATTTTTCTGTAATGTACAGTAATTTTTATGCAAATCCTATTAGCACATTTTCATTAAATGAATAATAATTTTGTTGACATAACTGCTGACACCGTCACCTTAGAATGCCACATTTCCTTTTTTATTCATTTAGAAACTATGTGAATGACCAAGCAGCTTTTCCATCTCTGTAATGAAAAACCAGCAAGGCCCTGTTTTCTTAAGCAAACAAAACATGCTTGGTGCTTTACAGTGATTCTTCACTAATTCAGCAAGTCCTGGATTTTCTTTTCATGTTTGAAATTTTCTTTATTTTTTAAACCCAAGCACATACTCAGGGTTGCAACTAAACTGAGGTAAGGGACTAGTAACAGGAAGTTTTCTGTTGCCTATGTTTTTATTCATGCTCCAGATGAAGAGGAATATTCTACTCTAGTAAAAGATTTAACACCAGTAAGATATAAATAAAGAATGCAAATAAGGTTCTCCTTATTTCATGAATATTTATGAAGAGATTTTGCAGAAACTTAGTAATTCTAATAATCATCCGCTCAAACAAGTGACTGGGAAGATGGGAAAACACGTATTTGGAAAACAAGCAGAAAGAATGGTCTGTGTCCCCAAAACAGACTGGGCTGAAGTGAAATAAGTTAATGAAGAAAGGAGACCCACCCCAGCCAAGAGGAGGGTTAGGAGAGGATGAAGAACCAAGCTCCAGTGCATAGAGTCTAAAAGGCCTCACCTTATTCTTATTTCAAGGTAAATAAGATCTGTGATTTTTCTTGATTTACTTTCTAGCTAAGAAAAGAAAAGTGAAATATTTGTGTGCTTGACTATTCTTTACTCACTCCACTGGGGATTCCTCTCTTTGAGCTGATTCCTGGAAGTCAGCCAAGGGATCCACAGCTAGTCATCATTTACACAGCACAACTCACACTTGATGCTCTGAAAATCCTGTGATGTGAGATATTACAGGTATAACCTCTATCAAGTGATAACACTCTACTAGCCCTTGGTTTCCAGCCTGCTCAAATACCTTTCTTTGATTTGCCTTTGTCCCGAGTAGTTTTATGTTTGTTCTATGACAGTTCAAATTTTATGATCTTACGAACTTATTTAAGAATCTATTTAGCTCTGAAGGAAACCCCAAACAGTTAGGAGACTGACAAAATTAATTACAAATGTGAGGATCATACACACTTCCTCGGGCCCTGAGACACAGAACTCATGAACTCATAGTTCATTCTATGGAAAAAATGCTTAAAGGCATTTCTTCATCTTGGAGGGTGCCACTTTGCTCTGCACAACTACAGAAACAGAGATATAGTATCACAAAAGAAGGGGATATGCAGCACAGAGGCTCATTTACAGTTCTAAACATTGTTCACTTTTAATTACAGGATTCATCTGAAGAAGACTCAAAAAATATATGCAACACAATCCACGACACAAAAAACCAGAAGTTCTGCCACCAGTTTTAAAGCAACAGAAGAAACACACTCCCTTTCCCTATTCTCCTTTACTCAAACACACAGTTTCTTTCCTCTCCTATGCTGTATTCAAAAGGACAGCTTTATTGGGAAGCTGGCCCCCAGGGCCAGTGGCCAGTGGTATCCTGGGGTGCCTCGAGGTGTGGCCAGCAGGTCAAGGGAGGTGATCCTGCCCCTCTGCTTGGCCGCATCTGGAGGATTGTGTTCAGTTCTGGTCTCCACAGTTCAAGAGAGACAAGGAGCTTGTCTGGAGAGGGTCCAGTGGATGCCACAGAGATGGTTTGGGGTCTGGAGCATCTCTCTTGTTAGGAGAAACTGCGGGAGCTGGGCCTGTTTAGTCTGGTGACGAGAACTGAAAGGGGATCTCCTTAATGCACATGAATATCTCAAAGTGCGTGCCAAGAGCATGGTGTCACACCCTTTTCAGTGGTGCCCAGCAGCACAATGAGGAGCAATGCCCATAAACTGAAACACAAGAAATTCCACTTCAACATGTGGAAGAACTTTTTTACGCTGAGGGTGGCAGAGCACTGAACAGGCTGCCCAGGGAGGACATGGAGCCTCTCTCTATGGAGACATTCCAAACCCACCTGGACACATTCCGGCGTCACCTGCTCTAGGTGAGCCCTGCTTTGGTGGGGGCTGTTGAGCAGATGATCTCCAGAAGTTCCTTCCAACCTTAAAAATATTGTGATCCTGTGAAAACTAGCCAGGATTTGTTCTGACTAGCTAAACTGATATAGCTGGTTAATTTATCTGACACATTTCTTCTTTAATGAACATTCTTTGGCATAATAATACAGACACACAATCATAAAAATTAGTATACTGTGAATGAAAACATTTTACTTTTTCCCAAATTCACTCAAGTTGGCCAAGAAAAGCTCTTTCACTTTCTGTACCTATAATGTTACCTTTCCTTTCTCTAATAGGCTGTTGGGCTTAGAAGACTCGCTCTCTTCCTGGCACTTGCAGACTTCTGCTGGATACCCTGTCCAAGGCTAACTCGCACTACTCTCTGCTTTTATCTTCCTCTTATTAGAAAACAGGGTGTAAACAACAACCTTCCTGTAAAGCACTTGGAAATAACAACGATGAGAGCACTTGTTATAATCAAACAAAAATGCACAGAAAAGCCCAGGAAAACACCCATTTCAACTGAAAATGGAGCCCACAGAAGGTTTTGTTTAATGCCCGCACCTTGGGCCCATATAGCTCTGACACTGTTCATTTAAATTCAGGCAGAGATCAAAGTCTTAGACAAGTTTTACCTTTAACTTTAGAGAATTGAGTTTTTCCTCCCTTAGGTGCTCTCTCAACATCTCCCGGTGCAGCCTCTCCTGCTCCATGGCAAACTCCCCCAGTGTATACTGGCGCACACTGTTGTGGCGAGTGGACATTCCCAGTGTACTTCCTCCTTGGCTGGGAACACTGGTGAAGCCTTGCCTTCTCGTGAAGTAATACACAGTAACACAGTTAAAATGGACATTTTTTGTTCTCTTCCGCTTCTCTCTCTTCAGGATTGAAGATGCTGGAACAGAGGCAGATTTCAGTGTGAATGGTAACTGGCAGTCAGGCAACAGATGGGTTAAGGTAAAGGGAACTGCATAAGGGACAATATCTCACTACACAGACACCATATTCCAAGGTGGGAACAATGAGAAGGTAATGTTAGAAATATTTGCCACGTATGCAAGCCTAGAAGCCACTACAAGCTGCTACAGTCATGAACACCACTGTCTATTTCAGAACAGAAATACTTGGCCAGGAAAGTTTTTCTTTCCCGTCACATCATAAAAATGTTGTATCATTTTACCAAGGAAGCAACCAAATACCAGCAAAAAAACCCTCTTTCAGTGTCACCACACAGATGGTGATCCACTGACTTGCACCACTTCCAACCCCTGCCAACAGAGTTGCACAAGGCAGCAGAAATTGACATTACTACAGCACTGGGTCACACTGACAGAAAAGATAAAGTACATCCTGTAATCTAATTTGTGATAAATTGATGTTGGAAAAACTATAAAAGCAATATGTTTAGTGTTTCATACTGTCTCAGAAATTCATACCATCATCATCACCACTGAATGATATAAAAATAATTCTGACTAGCAGTCAGACCCGCTTTGTTTTTCCTTACTTTCATCCTTTGTTCTGCTGCCATCCACTGAATAGATGTCTGTATACAGTCTAATGTGTAGAATTTTGACAAAAAGTTGTATCTAGTATTTTCTAACTCTTTTCTGATTCTACTCACACCTGTGCTCAGATTAATAAACAGATGCAGTAACATATAAAACTTGTTTAAAAACAAATGCCAAATATTAACTGTTAAATATACTTCTTTTGGTTCTAAAGATAGTTAGCAACTCCTTCCCATGATACTGATCTATTGTTTCTCAATGATAATAGCTGCATGCCTTTAGAGGAAATAAAGACACAAACCTTAGAGAAAGGTAAGGGACACTCCTTGATTTTTAAGATGAGCAGTCCAATTTATTTGATTTGTTGCAAAATAGCAACAGATTGTTGAGAATGCAGCTTATAAATCATTGGTTTGCAGTTTTACAGGCAACAACTGCAGGTGTGTGCAGGTATGAATGAGAGACTTCATTGCCAGGATTCAGGCAGTAAAAGGATTTAGAGGGTGCCTGACCATTCTTGAATGGCTTGGAATCATTCTATAAAAGCATTAAGAGCAACAAGATGTACACTGATAATTTAGAATTCCACCATTTTTAGAGATGGGACACACTCGGCCTTCAGGTCTGGTTTCGTAACAGGTCTGGTAAAACATCGCTCAGTCTCTATTACTGTTATTATGTTGTGAAATGTTAATCATCACAAATGTAAATCCACAAACTTCTACATGAAATAAAACTGTCAAAACCCTCAGCATCATCGACCAAACTGTGTGAAAACCAAGGTATTAGAAAATGAAGCCCTGTATCCAAATTACAGACAGTGTATCTTACAGACATTACCACAGAACTCTTTGTGGCTCACTGAAACTTAGGAGTAAAACACTGTAAAAGGTATTGAAAATACTGCAAAAGTATTTATTTTCCTAAATACTAATAACCTGCTAAAAGTATGGTTTGCTATATAAGTAACAGGCACTTCAGACCTCCTCTATATATGTGAGATTATAAATACAGAACAAATAAATATGATCAGGTCCTGTTACTCACATGCTCCCAGTAAAGTGTGTTACAAAAAAAGGTGCAGGATGTACAAAGGGAAATCAAAAGACAAATTCTGTTACATTAGGAATGTTTAACTTACATCCAAGTTGAAGCAAACCTCATACCAAGAGAGCTTGTCAAAAATGTTTATAGGAAGCCTTTAGCGAGAGAAGAGGGTATTTCATTAGCAGACTAGTTGACAGGAACGTGTCAATTTTGCATGATACTAAATATAGTTTTAATGTGCTCCTCTTTTCCATATTTACTACAGTTCCAAAAAAACTACCTCAAATAAAACAAATTCTTTAGCATTTGTAAGATGGGGTAATTTTCATACTGAGACATTCTCTTTCAGTGCAACATAAAAGCAAATACTCTAAATCAGAACCTCCATTGCCAATATGCTCTAATACATAAGAAAGTGCATATTAAAAAAAACCCCTTTTTCTGCTGAAGGAGGTATCAAAACCATTCTGGGGTGCGTCGTTTTTGATATAACAGTATCAATATTATTTGGATCTCAACTGGATGATTCCTCTGTTTTAGAATAAATACTGGCAGCTACTGAAAGGCAGGCAGCTTTTTCGCCAAATAAATGAACCAGTCACAAATAAAATGAGAAATAAAATTATTGTTAAATACTCAAGGAAAGAAAGGTTGCTCTTGAAAAAAAAAATATATACACATATGTTTCATGAAGAAATCAAAGGTAATTGCATCTGTAAATCTCACAAGTTAGAGAATCACACAAACCTTTGAATCCTCATCTGAATCCTTAACCTGAGTACGTACAACACAGGGTCTGTGTTGACAGTAATCTGGTTTAGATCTTAGCTGTGGAACTCTGAACAGGGCTGCTTTACTGGTAGGAATGACAAATGCTGCAATAAAAGCACTTCTGTTTTTTAAAGTCTGTCAATCTCTTTGTAGCAGAAATACTACTTTCATACTAATGGCTAAACATAAATAAATTACCCTTAAATTTTATTCACACACTGCACACTAACATTAATAGCTAACTGAAGCTAAGCAGAAGAGTCTGTCATTTAGTTACTCCCAGATGAGAAAAAAAAAGAATGTCATCTCTGATAAAAACTAGATACTATGAATGAGCTTTTACACTATGTGCATTTTTGCCCATGTGTGTGCATCGAAACTTAGAACATGAATTTCATGCACTGCCATACATTTATGCCTAAAAGTTCAGTCAGCAGTCTCTCAGTAAAGACTGCAGATGTCATGGGCTGTCTTAAAGAGCCCATTCATGCACGTCCTCAATTTTTTTATAGTTCTTATCAGTTTCAGTAATTGAATTGTCAACACATCAAAGTTGTTTGTTTGTGGGGATTTTTTTTGATATATCACTGATTAAATCTGTGTCAAAATAGAATTAAGCTGAACTTCATGAAAATACATATGGTAACTGCTCCGTCACTGGCACTGTAAATTTAGCACTAGATTTGAAGACATGGATGAAGACAATGTGAGAGCTGACATGCATTTGTTGTAAATACCATTAAAGTTTGTGATGTTATTTATTAACATTATAGTTCTGAGCCAGACAAATTATATGACAATCTGTAATTAAACACATGTCTGAACAGTCAGAGCCCTCAAAACACACAGGATTACTTTATCTGGAACACAAACTATCTTTTGGTAGGGCTCATTAAAGGGCAGAGATAAGGCCCTGTGAAGAACTCGACGGTCATCTCCTGAATGCTATTGTCAGGAGGAGTTAGAATATATTCATATTTACGTAAATGTTGTTTACAAGAACAGATCTGGCAGGAGCTGCAGGAGTTTACAGGATTGTATTTGATTACTCAAAAGCACAGATTAGAATGTCAGCGAGGAGACATGAAAATTGTGACCACCTCAGCTACCAAGGACAGGGAAAGAAGCACAGTCAGCACTGCAAAGCACTGTGTTCTTGCTCTATTACACTTACTAAAAATCTCTGAGCTGAGGGCTGCCTTGATGTGAGCTCAAAGATATTATTAGATATTGAATGGAAATGCTGAACATTTTCCAGTGTCAGGGACAAGTGCTCTCTAACTGATTCAAACCCTTTGCTTCAAGCCAACCAAAACAGAACTACCACCTTATCAAGAGTCAGGGGCATTTATTATTTTGCATGCACTGTATACCTTACACAGTATGTTAAATCTGCTGGAACCACTGCTAAGGACACTGCTTAACTCAAGACAGAGCAGAAGAACACACAAAATATGTATGTTCTGATCTATTAAAAAGCATGAATATACACCCAGCAGAATTTACTGAAAATTTGAAAAATTTGGGTTTTATCATATTATGTCATCATTTATTTCTTGTATGTTGGTAACAGATGTATGTCATCATTGGCCCATCCAACTCTCAAATCCCATGAAAAGCAGTTTTCTAAAGGGAAAAATCAATATTTCCACTAGCAGTCCAACGTATGCTTAAAAGAATCACCCAAGCTTCATTTGTATATGAATAAATTACAACTGATGCAATAGCAGAAATATGCTGGCAAACTGAAACAAAGCTTTCCTGACTTGCTCTCTCATATGTCCAAGGCATTATGCAGCAGCACTGTCCCTTTGCCTTTCCTCATTTTCCAAGCTGGGCAGTGGAGGTACAGCAGTGTGAAACCTGCAGACGACACACCACTTCCTCTGCGTGTTTAGTGGCTGAAATGGAATCCAACCCCCCCACCCAAGAAAAGCACCACTGAAGCTGTATTCATCCATCAAATGCAAAATCTGCTTCCTAATTTTATACAATCCTGACAGGAATGACATTTTAAACTCATCATGTTTTTCTAACATTTTTTTACCCAGAAAACTGGTAGTTCTTTGATTATGAAACTTAAATGATCTCAGTTCTGGCTGAAGTCCAAGACATAAGCACTTTCTTCTGCTGTCTCAGCTATTCTCCTGATGTCAAAGACATTTAAAATAAATGTGAACCATATGGCTCCTCAGCAGATTACTCACACTCCTGCATCAATGAGGGCAAAGCAATTCATTGTCACCAGCACAGAAATATCTGAGGCACGTGAAAATTTCAAAAGGCTGGAAAAAACATGTGTGAAGCAGTCTTTTGGATTAAAGCACTATCTTAGACCAGTGGAAATGCTGCACTTCTTACATTCTACTACCCATTTGTCTGCTTTTTACATACTCACTGTCATATAAACCATTATGGCAAGAAGGATTAGCACCATTCTCCACCTGCTCCATGACTTTCTATGCAGTGTTTCATCAAGTCTAACAGCACAGAAGAGCAAAACCTAATCCCTCCTGGTAATCCAGGCCAGAATACTGCTTATAAAAGCAAGCTTGCTTCCCAAACCTCACAGAAAACGAAATCTAGGAAAAGGTTGTATCCAGAAATTGCTTCTATCTCTTTCTCTTAACCTCTCCTTCTCTCCCATTGTCTTCCAAATGGTATTTTCTAAGAGTCTTCATACAGTCAATTTACAAGTTTCCAACCCTGAATGATAAAACACTTTTCCTATATGCTGGACATCGATATTAAGAGAAAATTCTGTGATATAAAATACACCCTCCGAAAGAAACATGTAGTCTTGAGGACAAGGGAGGTATTTTCTATAAGAAATTTGAATCTGGAAGTCTTGAAGGGAACTGCATACTCAGTTGTAAATTAGTGGAAATTTGAGAGAAGAGTGACAATGCTGTGGAACACCACCACCTACCTACAGCACTTCACCACTATCCTTCCAGTAGCTTCCTTTAGGGTAAAGCCAAAGCTAAATTCACCTCACAGGAGAAGCTCAGTGGGAATGGCTGCCTAATGCCAGATTTAAGTCACATTTGAAAAGGTTTTTGAAAATTACTAGCTCACAGACAAGTCTGACATGAATAGAGAGGATTTAGTTTGTGTTTTAAGCATTTTATGTCACTGCCAGGAGTTTTGTCTGGAATCTCACAGAAATGCTTAATTGTTAGGATGCATACTAGAAGCTGGAACTTGACAATTAAAATTTCAGTGAAAGCTTTAAGTTTGCTTCCTCAGCACCCTCTACCACCTCAAGAGTGCTTTTCTGTGACATTCATCATAGTCCAGTTTCTCCATTCTTCGAACATCACCAGCCCGTGGGGAGGAGTGGAGATGGTTAAGTACTCTCTGCCTCACCATTTCCTCTAAACGCCAGCTGCTGTTCCATAGATGATTACTCCTGACCTTGGCCCCAGCTCTGTGAGGAGGAAAGTCCTACCAGGGATCCCTGCAGGAACACCCATGCATAACAATTGCATTCCCTGAGCTCTCCTATGACACTACAGGCAATCCTTTGTCCTATGCAATGTGTGACTTCTGTGAATGGCCATTTCATACAAACACAGACACCCATTCAGCCGACTGACACTTTGCATTTACAAACGTATTTTATGTATCTATCATGAACATCTTCTGACAAAAAAATTTTGTTGGATGTTTTCTAAGCCAACACAAATATCATGTAAGGCAAAGTGCACTAATTTATAAGAGAACTTATTTAAAAACATAGAAAGATGATTTATAAACTATAACCCCTCTTTTCAATTTTTAACAATTCTCACCACAGTATTCCTTATTCCAGATGAAAAGATGCCTTCATGGTATACCCTGTCCTCTCGCTCTGTGTGCGTTTGAGCAAAGACATTGCACTACATTTCACTGAATTTATTTGCATTTCTTGCTTTTTAATGCTCAGATGAGCTGACTTATTTTAAAATCAAATACAAGAACCTCTCAACCTGTTAGCATTTCATAACATGAGTCAACAAATAGCAGTAAGAACATATTCCTCATTAACAAGAAAATTCCAAGCCTGGTTGCTGGCAACATAAATAACTGCAAGATGCCATGACAAAAGGAATGCCTGCATTCAGTTAAACATGTTTTCCCATAGTAAACCAGCACCACTACTTCTAACTCATTTACATTTCTATCATTAACCAGTAATTAAACACACAGCTTAAGTTCAAAGCTCAAGCAGTGTCTTGTGCTATTGACCTTAGACCAAATAAAACTTTATCCATCTATAAAGACAAGTCAGGAGAGGCAACACCTTCCTAAGGATTTCATACCTTCTTTCCCATTAGGCATGGCCACATAGATGAGGCAATCTCAGTAAGTCAGCAACTCTACAAAATTCAAACAGTGCTTTACAAGGCATATTGAAGGAACTGCAACAGGGATGTATTTTTGTTTTCAAATTCCTCATTATCTTTAACAGCAAAATCAAAAGATGGCAAGAGCACTTAGAGACCCAAGGGTTTTCTCAGAGTCCTCAGTGGCCTGCCCCGTTCCTGATGAACCTAAGTACATCCAAAAGTACTCTAAAGACAGTACTCTAATTAGAGGAATGATGGGACCTATGATTATGGCCCCTGGATAACCTTGCTCATGACAGCGATAATGTTAATGGCAATAAAGAGATCACTGATGGAGGATATCAGCCAGACTGTGTGATGGCACCACCTCCTGTTGGTGATAATCACCTGACCAGATAAGCTGCTGCTGGCCATCTCAAGTGACTCTGCAGGTGAGGAAGAGAAGTAAAGTTTCAACTACAGGACACTAAAGTTGAAATGGCAGAGGAAAGCAGCAGCTCCTTACGTTTCTTAAGAGATGTATCTATGATTAATGTGCTATAGGGAGTTATTACCAGCACCAAAGTGCAAAAGACAAGACTTCATAAGGTGCCCATAGGTCTTTCAATTGCATGTGATTCTGTAAGTTGAATTTGGATATTCTTCTGTATCAGGAAAAAACCACCAAACATTTAGAGGCAGGTACCTCACCAAAGCAGGGTAAATCACAGAATCATCAAATTCTTAATGGTGGAAAAGACCTCCAAGATCATGAAATACAATTTTAGACTGAATACCACCATGCCTTTTAAACTGTATCATGAAGTGCCATGTCTACTTGTTTTCTGAACATTTCCATGGATGGTGACTTCTCCACTTCCCTGGGGAGCTTGTTCCAATGCTTAACTACTCTTACAGTGAAGCAATTTTTCCTAATATCCAGCCTGGCACATTTTATATCCTAATATCCTCTTCTGGCGCATTTTGAGGTCATTTCCCGTTGCCTGTGAGAAGAGACTAACCCCCACCTTGCCACAATCTTTCATCTCTTACAGTAGAACAAAAAGGTCTCTCCTGAGCCTCTTTTTCTCCACTGAACACCCACTGAACACAGCTCCCTCAGCTGCTCTTCACAGGATTTCTGTTCCAGACCCTTCACAAGCTTCATTACTCTTCCCTGGAAGGGCATATATACCCCCATGGCTGAGTTGCAATGTGGAACTCAGTGTTCTTCAGTGCACACAAACGTGGGAATGGTCAGGGTGTTGTAGTGACATGCTCAACAGCAATTCCAGGTTTTTCAGCTTGCTGTGGAGCAGATGAAACACAGCAGTGGGGTGCCAGAACTGAACAGGGCAATTGAAAGCAGCTCAAATGGCACTGTTAGTGCTCCAGCCCTGTATTCCATGTGTGCCTAAGTCCTGACTAATACTGTACATGCACGCTTGGACTCCTACTTAAGATGAACATCCTTCTTTCTGATATGAAGGCAGAGCTGTGAAATGGGACAAGCACGTGGACTAGATAGTAATATGCTTTGGCATCCATTAACTAAATCTGCAATGACTAATGACCTAAGGAATCAAACTGAAATTGCTTCAATGGACTGAGAAAGGTAAGTAAAATACACAACAGGGATTATATCTGCCAGCAGTAATGAAGACACTCCATCAGCATTTGCTACGAGATGTAAAAATGTGCAAATCTGTAAAAATACACCTAATGAAGAAAATGCTAATGGTAAAAGTTGTCTATTCTTTATGGACTGTTATTTTTATTTACTGACACAGATGCCTCCAACTTAGGCTAGGGATTTATTAACTTCTTCTTGTTACTGTCTTTATGTGTTTAAATGGATATATTGTTAAAGAAACTCTGTACTTATCCCTGTGTAGTGGTCACAAGCAATAGCACTTAGGGCCATCAGAGTAACGTGGTTTTTGCCATCACACTGCAGGGTTAATTGCTGGGAACAAAGTTATCTTCTGGTAGTTCTGCCCCACCTGAATGATCCACAGTGGCTGTGTGCCTCATTTAGCTGGCAGCTTAAACTGACTTTAAGACAAATGGAGCAGAATTCTTGCTAGGCTCCCATTTATCTGACCCAATACGTATAATTTCAAGAATTGTGTAAAAACAGGGCTATATCAGCTGTGCTAGATGAAATTATATACAAACTGCCTGCTTGCTAAAGTGCAGAAGAGGTTGTAGTTACAAACAATTTAGAATTATCTCTTTGTCAGGTCAATTAGAAAGAAAAAATAAGACTTAGAGGACCATGTTAGATTTTTTTCTTTAGTTCTCAATTTAAGAATTAATATATAGATCTTGATGCTGACAATAGCTCACACAACCCTCTCCCCATTTTCCAGTCAGTAAAAGAGTTTATAGTGAACTTCATATTCACCTATATGAAAACAGACCACAAAAAAGACAGTACACAGGATGTGACAGTGTCTCACTAAATAGAACAGAAAATAGTATAACATGTCAGGAAATAGCTTAGGAAGATAACCTCCATCAAGGAGGTATTCAGGCATGTAACAGAGGCAAGGAATCTCACCAGCCTTTTTTTCTGCACTGGCTCTTTGCAGTCTGCTCACTGAGAAAGTCTCACAGAACTCAACCTCATATTTGGATTCAAGTATTCATCTTAGAAAAGCTCGTCTCTTGTCTTTGATTATGGAGGATGAATGAGTTTAAAGCATGAACAAAATACCTTCCAATACATACTGTTAACAGTTTTGTTAGTACACATTAAATGTGTATGTAATTTTCAGGTGAGTATCACTTAATAGCTCTTAAGTAATACAGGGGTATTTGATTTCTTGGAATTTAGGCTGGTACATCTATATTAAAGACAATACTTTTAAAAAAATGCTACCAATGCACACACAAACTAATTGCTCTATTTCCGTATCACCAATGGCTACATACAGATGTATTTAAAAAAGAATGTAACATGTACAATTTCTGTATGTGTGTGAGTGCACACACAGATAAACATTTATTACTCTGGCCACAATTATCTCAGTTAGATAAATCATTAACCATAACACTGAAATATTGTAGTTTCTCTTAGAGAAAGGGAAGTTCCTTTAAACTAAATTACTTATTATGTCAACTACAATTAAACTTATTGTTTCATGCATGTTCTACAACTTTCAAGCTTGTCCCCTGAATCATTCCCTTTCATTGTATCACCTGTGCATGTATTTTTGTGGTCTTCTGTGTGGGTGGGAATGACTATTTGATGTAAAAAGCTTGTTGTCAGTCAATGATGAATAATAACTAACTTCTTCAACAGATGCAAATGTTAAAGCAGCAGCATGCAGATAATATTGTCACCAAGATCTTTCTTAATACCACCTCTTTGGTAGTATTTAGAAAGATCTTGGTGACAATGATTTACTGGTCACTTACTCCTTTGTGGCATTTCAATAAAATAGGTGCCTGATGAGCACCACATCTTAAATATCATATCGCACCGCAGGAGTGTTCCATGTAAATACATTTCAAAAGTTCTGCCTCTCCCTCCTGTGCACAGGAATGTTCCCCACTAGAGTAAAAGAGGATTCAGACACTCACATCCAAACACCTGCTGAAACTGAACAGCAGCATCTGGTAGATAAGTCAGTTATGAGAACATTCATATCACATGCTACAAACATGATTCCTAGGCACATCCAAACCACTGTTACATGGACCACATTCTGTACGGGCCACAATGAGGAGCCACACCTACTCCTTGGCTCACAGTTTTAAGGAATAACTCCACCACAGAGGAGATCTAAATGCAACAGAGTTGAAGGGGATAAACCCCTGCTTTTTAGAAGATGCAGTTCGCTATTAATAAATAATATAACCACCTAAAACAAGCATCATAAACTGCAAACACAAACTGTAAATTTATCATTCCCAGAAATATATGCTGCAAATGTAGCTTTGCTAACTTAAGACCAAAATCTTATTTGTACACAAAACCATTGCGAAGTACAGACATATCCTCTGGTACCTGAAAAATAGAAACTACTGAAATGTGTACCATACACACCATTCATCAGTTCCAAATAAAAGGAAGCTTATATTGTTTTTAGAGAAGAACTCTCATCAATACTGTGTAACAGAGAGCTGACAGCTGCAATACACTTAGCTAAGGAAAATAAACAAACTGAGCTAAAGCACTTTCCCTACAGTACCTGTTTGACGTATTTTGAACAGAACTCCTAATAATAACTACAAACAGGTACATAACTCAAATAGCAAGTTAGCAGGAGCTTCCAAAAGACTTCAGCCTTTTACAACAATAGTCAAACAGACAAGAAGTCAAAAGAATATAAGATTATTTTATTAAGTTGTTTTGAGCAAGTCACAAAATGAACATGGAGAGACTGTTTTAAGATCTGTTCAACTAAAAACCATCATGCTTATCTAACTACAAAATTTATTTTATTTTGAGAAACAGGAATAATTCTTTGGGCACAGAGAGTTAATACTTACGGGTAAAATGATTAGAAGTGGATGGATTGACACTATCTCCACTGTCAGCACTTTCACTGCTGGAAATGTCATCATCTGATTCCCTCACAGAGGAACAAGGTGAGGAGCCATCAACTTCTTCAAACTTCCTCTTTAAAATTCCACTCATTGCTGCAATGCTGTCACATGTACCTGTAACAGCAACAGAGGTGATAAGGCACAGAAACATCCAGCTACAGAATATGCAATAATAAACTCCAAAGTAATTTTTATTTCAAAATAGCATTAAATTGCCATTTCTAGTCTTGAATAATCATTTAATATGAAATGACACATGACTAATTAGGAAAGTGAAGCCATAAAGAAGAAAAAAAAAATCTTAAGTCCTACTCTAACTTGACATGTATGGAGATGATTATTTCACTAGAATGATCTATAACAGACTGCTTTCAGGGAGTATTTTTCCCATGATGTAAACAGCATCCCTATCTTCTTCCAGGTCATGTGGAACTTCAAACAAAGAAAAAAATTACTGCCTTGGTCCCTCCCATGGCTGCCACAGAAGGAAGGAATGTTCACAATCAGGAATGGAATAAGAAGAAATCATTCTGAACACTATAGTTCCCAGTGCTAAATATATGTGATGTAACCAGTGTTCACATCACCCTTTAAGAATTCCATCTGATAATTCCCCTATTACAGACAGATAAAAGACAGTGAAGGCACAAGGACCATATATGAATTTGTGCTCAATAAACACCTGGATTTCAGAAGTTACCCACACCACTTAAAGACACCAACTGCCTGCCAAATGTTCTCCTCTCCCAGCCACCATGGGTTTATGAAAGGCACGTCACTCTAGACTACGCTGATCTCCTCC
The DNA here is from genome assembly GCA_013397195.1 of Hylia prasina. Lineage (NCBI taxonomy): Eukaryota > Metazoa > Chordata > Aves > Passeriformes > Sylviidae > Hylia > Hylia prasina. Next base: position 1,695,665 of record VYXD01002160.1, on the reverse strand, counting down.
TACGACAAGGTGACCTGCATAGTGGTTGAGGCAAAGGCTGTGGATGTTGTCTACATTTACTAAAGCCTTTGACAATGTTTCCCACAGCATCCTCGTGGAGAAACTGACTGCTTACATCTCGGATGGGTGTAAAAACTGGCTGGATGGATGGCCCAGAGAGTGGTGGGGAATGGAATCAAATCCAACTGGTGGCTGGTCACTAGTAGTGTTTCCCAGGGCCCAGCTGAGGCCAGTCCTGTTTAAACATCTGTATCAGTGATGTGGACATCAGGATCAAGTGTCCATCCCCTCAGACAGTTTGCAGATGACAGTAAGTTGGGCATGAGTCCAAAGAAGGGCAATGAAGCTGGTGAAGGTCTCATAGAAAGTGACTCATATGAGGAGCAGCTGAGAGAGTTGGGACTGTTCAGTCTGGAGAAAAGGAGACTCAGGGAGGACCTCATCACTCTCTAAAACTCCCTGAAAGGATGTTTTAGCCAGGTGGGGGCTGGCCTCTTCTTCCAGGTAACAAGTGACAGGAGAAGAGGAAACGGCCTCAAGCTATGCCAGGGGAGGTTTAGATTGGATATGAGGAAAGATTTCTTAAATGAAAGAGTGGTCCAGCATGGGAATGGGCTGCCCAGGGAAGTCACCCCAGAGTCACCATTTCTGAAGGTATTTAAAAGACATGTAGATGTGGCATTTGGGTACATGGTTTAGTGGTGGACTTGTCAGGTCAGGTTAATGATTGGACTCAATGATCTTTGAGGTATTTTTCAACCTAAATTATTCTGTTACACCAAAATTAAGAAATGAAATGCCTAACACATTCCTGAGGTTGAGCAGAATATTATAAGCTAAGTATTCAAGCAGAAATTTAGCAGCGTGTCCTGGTTCCAGCCAGGACAGTTCTAAGCTTTTGCAGTAGCCCGGAGGAGGCATGGCCAGGACACCAAGGTTATTCTATAGCACCTCCCATCTTTACTGGGGACAGGGGGAAGGGAGTCTTTCCGGGGGGAGCAGAAGTCAGAAGTTCCTTATGGCTCTAATTCCAAGCCAGAGGGAGTGGTGTTGTCTATTCTGGGTTTCCAGAGTGAGCAATAACATTTCTTTTCTTGTATTCTCTGTCACGAATATTGTTGCCCTTACTGCTCCTTTTCTTATCTCATTGCCATTTCCAGTAAACTGTTCTTATCTCAACCCATGATTATCGGGGTTGAATGAAGGAGGGGTACCCCAACTCTGGTGGTCAGGATACGATTTATTGGAGTTTCTTAACAGCTTATATACTATTTTAACAGGTTAATAATTTTCACTACAATGATTAGATTATACATGTTACAGTCAAACTCATACATATTAAAACATGCTTGTTTGGAGAAGTTTTAATCCCATCTCCCGTTTCGCATAAGCAGACCAAATCCCATCTTCTGTAATCTCAAAGCACTGTTTGCCCTCGCCAGGGCATTTCTGTCACCAAACCAGTTATACTAATCAGGTCTGCTTCACTGTCTGTCTTGTGTATTCCCACACATGATCTTCACCTTTTGTGCCTCCAGTTTTCCTCTCCAGCCCACTGAAGGGGGGAGGGAGAGTGTGGGGGCTAGTGAGCAGCAGTGTGGAAAGCTTCTGGGGGAGCACTAAACTGAGGAGTACCCCTCCTAAACTGCAACACAGCAGAGGTGGAAATATTGCATGTAATTAACTAACTGAGGAGAGATCAAGAATAGCTGGAGCCTACCCAGAGGACACACAGCTGCTGCCATCCTGCCTGCAGCACTGCAAAGACAAATGCTCCTAACACTTATCCAGGCAAAAAGTTTGTCTGGCATTGATGACACACTGTATTTGTCAGGGACACACAACCCAGCAATACGAGTTTGACAAAGGGTTCTGCCAAATCCCACTGAAAGCAAGAAAAATAAAACATTAATTTATATTACTCATGAAACAGAACTATTAAAATCTCTACAGCTACCTTTAGGATTTCTTAATTCTGGACCAGCCATATTCTGCTCCTTCCAGGAAGCTGAATCAGATACCCCCCAGAACTCCCTTCCAACCAACATTTTTACGGCTCTGTATTTAAAACCCCAACATATCTGTGAGGAAGCTTGTATAAGCTGGAGTAAATGGCTAGTAAAGAAGACAAGGTTAAGGCAGAGTACTGGCCAAACGTTTAACAATTAGCACATTTCAGGGTTTTGGCTCAGGCCACTTTGCACTCTCCTGGATAATGCAGGATGAAGCAGGTGCCAGAACCATTCCCAGCATGCAGGCTGGATGAGGGCACCTGGGTTTTGGCAGAGGCCTGACAGCTTAGCCACTGTGGACAAGAGTTGTATCCTGGCACTTGGCAGCAGAAGCCAGAGAATGCTGTCCCTAGCCCGTGTCTTTCTTATCTTTTCAATTAGTACAGAGGCAGTCTCAGGGATGTAGCACAGCACTTCAGCAGGTTCTCTGCTATCTTTGCTCACACTTGGCCTCATACTAAGTAGTTTCAATGTCTCCTATGTATTCTATAGCTCCGTTCAAGCCCCAACACCAGTTTCTTTCCTGGGAAAAACAAAGTGACAGTGTGAAGAGAACTGCAACCTTTCAGCATGATATGAAGTCATAACAAGCTAAAGGTGGGTATATGAGAATGAGTACTACCAAAAAGAGAAAAAGTAATAAGAAAAAAAATGAAAGAAAAAGTAGGACTCACCAGCTTACAGAGTATATAAGACTAATTCAAAATCAGAATTCCGTAAACGCTGAAGCCTGTCTATATGAAATTCACGAGTTGAGGTGGTAAGAATACAGTGATTTCTTCCCAGTGCAACAGAAATTTAGTTCTAATTATTTGTTTTGCTTTGCTGACAAAGCATTTTACCTTGCCTGCCAGCTCCTAAGCACAGCAGGAGGGACTTATGAGCAGGTCTAAACTTGTCTTTGTAAGTCAAAATTAGAAATTGCATATACATTATACAACATTTTTATGTTATTATTAAATTACACGGATTAGGACAGAAGTTTTATAATAAGGGACTTCATTCACTTCTTGAGAATCAAAAGCTCCAAAAAGCACATGTGATTTTACCAAGTTTAATATCCTGTCTCCAGCAGTAGTCATTATTTAATGCTTCAATGGAAAGCAATGGGATGCAAAATCCAGCCAAAACCACTGCAGATACACAGCTCTGCTTCCTCCTCCTTGCAGCCATTTTCCCCTAAGGATGAGACTGAATTGTTGCTTATGACAGTGCCCAGATTCTTAGAAATTCACTTGACTTGGTCTCCTGAGGCAACAAGTTTCTTACTACTTTTCTCTGAGAAGAAAAAAACCCACAACAAAACACAATTTCTGAAACTATAGCCACACCCTCTTCAAAACCACTGCAGTTTCAATCTCTACAATATTTTGGACAGTAAACAGCAGAAAGGCAGCAGCGTCCAGCAGCATGCTGTACTAGACAGAACTACACAGGTACCCCCCACAAAGTGCAGACAGCTGAAGAGAAGAAACTGACATCTTGCTGCTGTATTACAGTGGTATTTTCATTTCAGCAGTGATTACATTACATAGGAGGCAGAGTGCATCTGCTGATCCTGTACAGAATTAGGAAATGCCTTTATATCTGGGGGGTATGTAGGGAGGGAATTGCGATGGAGACACAAATGGAACTGCACGTTAAGTTGTGCATCCCAAAGCTGGGGCATCTGTCCAATGGCTGCAGTTGCTGGAAAAGCACCTGGCACATTCCTGCCTACACTCTCAATCTCACAGCTGTGCAAACCTTAACAGCCTGCCTCTGGGGAGCTCCCTAAAGCCATACAGCCCCTTGCTGACACTACTCCGCTTTTAATGTGGGAACTAAAGCATTCATCAGCAAAACAAGGAAGAGAAAATGAGCAACAAACTGTGCAGGTCTGAAAACACTTGAGCACTTGTCTACTATTCAGATTCTTCCCAATTCTGAATTAATAATCCCCAGAACAAGATGCAGATTCCCATCAGGTGGTGTAGCTCATGAGAATAATGTAGAGGGAGCAATGGTCCCCAATACCGCCAACACGTGCCTCTTCTGGGAACTGGTGCCATATTTCCCAGGGCTAGAAAACAAGAACAGAGGGAGTGATGTGCCATCTCAACAGGTACACTTTGGCACCTCACAGCTACACGTGCTCAGTCTGCCCCTGCAAGGGTACAGGGACATACAAACGGCTGATTACTGACTGCTGACTGAGCAACAGCTGCTTTCACTTGGAGTAACCAGAAACTTTGAAATTACTCCAACATCCCTGTCGTTGGTCGTCCCTCAGACCAAAACCCCTTTCCTAGAAAGCTCTGCCAATCTGTCACCGAATTGTCTTCTTCAAAGGCATGTGAGCTTTTCCAAGGTCTCACTTTCAAGTTCCCCTAGCATAAAGGCAACTATGCACATACCCACGTTACAGAGACTTGAGATGTCTGAATAAATTCCTGTTGAGGTCTCCCTGGGAGCCTGAAATTTCATGTTCTTCCAAGTAAGGGATCCAAGAATGAAAGGAAAATCTATTATGAGTGCAAAGCATGTTGAGAAGGAAAAGGGACAGAAAGGCTGGGCCAGGCCCAAATCCATGAGCAATTGTTTATGTACCCAAAAGCTGGTAAATAAAGTACAGCACTTGAATGCTACCTGTGCCCACTCTCGTTGGACTATGAATCTCGGCATTGTTTTCTATACACCAAAATGGTCTCCTCCTAAACAAAGTACTACAATGCTTTCCAAAGGACTACAACGCTCTCTAAGCTATAGCTTAGAGGCAGCAGGTACCGAACAACAGACTCAGCTCTTCAGCACCAGGGTGGGTCTCTTAGCTATTCTGCTGTGTAAATTAACAAGAGACCCATCCAGCAGCAGATCCTTTAAGAAAGATGTTTTGAGAGGAAGAGTGACCTATGCTCTGCTCTTGGAAGGGAAAGTCTAAGCACCTCCCTTCAGGAGCAGGCACTGAACTGTGACTGTGGAGCACAGGGAGCTCCAACTGCATGAGCTATGGTTCCACGCTGAAGGGTAACCACATGGACACTGGGGATTAAAACATTTCTCTCTCAAGCATATAACTGCGTTGCTTCTTACTTCCTTAGGGGGATGTGACTTAGTGACTAATCCTGAAACCTTACCCAGAAGCAGAAGACCTGCAGTCCTCAATGGCCACAGCCAAACCTCAATACAAGAGAAAAACTATTCCTGCTCAAAGAGCTATTGGAAGGACAGGGAATTTTACAGCCATCTCAACACTGCTATAAAACATGCACTCCTCCCTACACTTTGCACCTCTGCATCAGTAAACTAGCTTTGCTGGCCATGTAATTCTGCCTTGTCTTCAAATACAATGGGATTCTGATCAATTCTAAAACACTCCAAAAGGAAATGTTTGATACACAAAGCAGATGTATTAAATAGGATCTCTGGGGGAATGACAGTTGGCTTATTAATTTTCAAAATTATTTTTCTGAACATAAATTCTTCCCTCTTCCCCCTTCTAAAAAAGGCAACTGAATTCCTTTAATTTATCTTCTGGACACCTTAAAATCAAATTTTCTCTCTAAACAAATTTAATTACATCTTTTAAAGCATTATGTTTGCATATCCCAGCTAAAGCAACATCAAAATTATAATTTCAATATCTAGTCAAACTTTCCTGTGAGGAAATACACCTTATATTACACAATGCTTGTTTTAACTGAGAAAGCATTAACTCTTGGGATTAGAGTTACAGAGTATTTAGTTGTAGCCTACATGCCTTCTTTCAAAAATATTTACAGGTATTATGACTTCAAATGCCGAGGAAGTGTAGTGAAAGTGTCAACAACGAGACTGCCAAGGGCATGGTCAAAAGCAACGGCTACAACAATTTAAATGGCTAAACAAATATAGGCTAAAAGTCAAGTCAAGGGTAAAGATATAAATTCATATTGCCTCTGGCAGGAATCAATTATGCTGGCTATTCTGACCTCTAAATGGGTTCTTCTGGAGAAGGAGCATGAAAAGCTTGCTCTCACTCTCTAACTTGTTACCTCTTTTCTCTCATCTTCATTACAAGTTACATATATATGTTCCACATGTCTAAACTTGGCAAAAATATTTTAAAAGGAGAAAGAGATAAGCTGTTTTATCTGCATTAAAAATCACTGATAGTTAAAAATTTTGCAACTGCAGTGCCTGAAAAGCATTCTCACTCCACACAACATTACTGAAAAAACTTAAAATTCTTAGTCAAGACATTTTGAGCAATGTCAAAGATGTACCTAAAAACATGAAAAAATGCCTAAATTAGTTGGTTTTTGAAAATGGTAATACAGACTAACACCACAATGAAAGAGGCAAAACTGAAGAAAAAAACACGAGAAAGGATTGAAGCAAAAGGTTATGAAAAGATTCCTTTCTTACAGAAGTGCACCTCAGACAAAAATACCAAGTTTCAAATTTCCTTCACTATTTTAAAGAAATATAAATGAAATAGCAAAACCACGCTCTATCATGATCACTGGAGGCCAGTTATAAAGGAGAAGGTATACAAAGCAGATACAAAAAAATACATGTGCCTGTGAAGTTGAGTGTTACCATTCACTGGTGTTCACCTATGCTATGTGTCTGAACATATATCTAGGGTCTTGCATTAGCTCAGCTCACTTTGAACAAGCAGCACAATCAGCAAAAGCAGATCAGCTGTGCTAATACACACAGCTTTTGAGCAGAACTAATCTGTGGAGCAGAACACTGCCCTAAACACAGACTATTTGCAGCACCCCTGTGAAATACTTCTTTAGATTCAACAGGCATCTCAGAAGTGTAAATACACATTGCTTTGGGTATCAAAATAAATACACAATAGAGGGTCATGTGATGGAAAAACTATGCTATTTAGTAATTATTCTTTACTTAACTGCAAATTTTGCTGCTCTCCTGACATGGGTGCTTTTTGTCATACACTGGTAAAATTTAATTATGTACATACATTTAACATACACGTTACTATGCTTTAACAAACATCAGCAATAAGAATTCACCACAGAGGTGGCATGAAAAAGGGTCTTAGCTTATTTTGCATCAAATCCTGTGATATTAAAGACCTGCCTGTGCACAGCCAGCAGCCATTTGCATTTCAGTACCACTGCAGCGTCACACAATAGACATGCTCAGCAGGTTCCCTAATGGACACTGTTTCAACTTTCCTCAGTTCAGCCTTCAAATTCCAGCTTGGCAGATGATTTTGTCCAACCTCATGCCTTTGCCTTGTCACATCCACTCAATAAAAGGCACAGCTACAGGAATACCTTCTCCTGTTCCTACGCAAGCACTGACAGATCTGGGTGCTCCAGGAGTCTCCAGGTTCAGTGAGGGAACACATGAAAAAGAGCGTGGAGGAAGTAGCAGGAAAAACCTGATACTTCAACAGTCAGATTATATTCTTTTGACTTCAGTAACAAGATATTTTAAATTTATGCTATGATCTTGGTTCTTTGCATCCAATGACTTATAAGCAGCAAATCAAAAGATTTTTGGCTGATGGGCTTTTTATTTTTTTTTCCTCTTTTTTTTTTAAACACCCAAAAGCATAAAAATCTCCCATAACTGCTTGTTTTTATCTTTTTAATAAATGCTGACATTAGAAAGAACATAATTAACCCAATTCTCTAATAAAATCACAGAGCTGTGCATATTTTTAAGACACCAAGTAAATATTTGACACAGCCATTTGTAAAGTTACAGACTGGCTTCTCTGGTCGCCCAAAACTCTGTTGCTATTTTGTACTATAAAGCTGAAAGAAAATGGTAGAAACTATACTGCTAAGAAAATACTAGAAAATGTATTATTTTCATCAGCAGAAATATCTGAGGAAGAATAAAACAGGCCCCTAAAAACAAAAATCATTTTGGTCAGCAGGAGCCAACACGTAATTGCCACCAATGAAGTGAATGTAGCTCCATGGCATAACAGTAAAATCATGACTTCGTTCAGGCTTGGCTTCAAATAAAGCCAAAATTAGTAAAAATATGTTTAAGTGCATCTTTCTCCCTAGAGAATAAAGTCAATAAAACTATTTGTACTGGAAAATATAAATTATTAATATCTACTGGAAGGCTGTGATGTTTTGAAATTACTATCTTCAAAAATAGCTTTATGGCTATAATAATTCAAGCTTTCTATCTAGATCAAGGACAATGTACAACCAAAATATAATGCTACAATCTGCATTTTTTATGCACACCCAAGACAGTCCTAAGTTGGCATTCAGGCCCACAAAAATAAAAGACGTAAAACTGTTATTTGTTACTAGGATTTGCTTTTTGACTTTGCATCATACATGGTATTATCTATTCAACTCTGAAAAACAAGACATTTATTTTTTAAAAACCTGGAGATTTTCAGAAATAATATTATTTCACAATTAAACACTGTTGAGGGAAATTCACCAAGAACCCTCCTGCAGCACACACAACAAATTAGTGAATGCAGGAAACAGTGAATTCATGCAACACAGCTGTGAAGTTTTCTTCTGCCACTGACATATGTAAGGAACTGACAATTCACCTTCTCTTCTAAGAAGAGGACAAGGTAAAAATAAGCTACTCAGCTACCAGCTAAAAAATGAGTAGAATTTAATTTCAAGTTTACAAAAAAAAAAAAAAATCACTACCTGAGAAACCAAGAGAACTTGATTATTTATGGATTTGTCTCTTCTGGATGGATTACCCAAGGCACAGTATGAGGGCTGCTTCACTGATGCTCTTCCCCAGGGTCATGGTGTTTAAGCTTTCCTCTATGTGATTACTTTGATAATCAGGATCTTAGTCACAGTGCAAATTGTTTTTTACTGGTGTGAACTAGCAATCTCTCTTTCCCATCTCACCACCCATTTGCACAATACTTGAAGAAGATTGACTGCTTCTGCTTCAAGCTCAGCTGATATGAGCTAACAGGTTAAAAAAACTAATTAGAAAAATACAACAGACATATTGAACAATATGACAGGCACAGAGAAAGCATAACTGCATAAACCTAATTTCCTTAAGAAATGAGTAAAAAACATCAACAACACTAAGATTTCAAAGATTTAGTGACCATGGTATCAAAGAATGAGATTTTTTTAAAAGGCAGACAAAATATGTGTAAACAATAAATCAAACGTATCTCTGTAAGCCAGTAGTCTTCTCTGTAATTTCAATAACTGCAAACCTCAGAAAGGATTTTAAAAGCACATATTCATTTACAGGCAAAATTTCCAGTAGTAATTTCATGTTTGTGGCCAACAAAAATTACCCGTAGGTCCTTACTCACCTGTGCATGTGTACCTGTGTATAATCAACACAAAGGCACCCAAAGGAAGGGCCTAGGGTGCTAACACAGCATGACAGGCCACAGTAAGACTGACCTAACATTACATTCCCGGTAGTGTTGAAATTGAATGTTGACTCTCTTCACTTTTTGTCATATTAAAGAAAATTGGGAGCTTATGCCTGTAGTGACTTGTATACTAATAAACATGTCTAAAAATTCTTTTCAGTTCACTTTATAATTCAAAGCTGAAAACTTCACTAGAAAGCTGACAAGAAGAGCTGCAGGTCTAATAATAAGTATGTACCCATCCAATTCCCAAGGCACTCTTGTCACTGAGACAGTGATGAATAGAAGCTGAGCAGCGAGCCCACTGCCATCTCATTGCCTGACTTGTAAGCACCTTATGACCATTCAGCACCACTTCAGCCAGGGGAGTCTGCTGGGATGAAATTAATTACCTGCCCTACACTCTCCTGAAAAGCACTGCTATGAAGGTATGTGGCTTACACTTCCAACCTGAGGTGGGGTTTTTTTTTGTTACTGTTTTGGCTTATTATTATTATTTATTATTTTTTTTTGTTACTATATTTTGGTTTATTAAATCTCTGACCACTATGTCTTTTTCAAAGGAGCTAAAACGTTAATATTGTGCAATTTCCACTTTTCCATTTTATTGTTGAAAGATGTTTGTTTAGAAGTAAGAGTGGGTGAGGAGGTCATAACAGTAAACAACTGAGCAACTTAATTGAAAGCTACAAAGTTAAACCTCTGGCTACCCTGAAAGTGGATGCTCCAATAAAGACTCTGCTACAACAAGAGACCAAAACAATGGCAACTCTGCAAGTCAATTCCCCTCTGAGTCGTGGGGTTTCCCTCCCTAAAATAAAATATTTAAAAGACAAAAATGTTTGCTTGAGAATAGGCTGCTCAGCTGTCACAGTTCACTTTTGAAGTAAGCAGTTGTTGTCCACACTAAAAACAATTAACAAACACATTTTGTGGCTTTCAACATTTTTTTGTTTACCCTATCACCCCCACACAAATGGCATTTACTAGAGATGGCTATCGCTTAGGAAGTGCAACTAAAAACATTCGCAATCCAGCTGCCTTTTTAACATATTCATGATACATTTAAGGCAGATTTTGTTCAATAGTGACAAAGGACAGATTTTAAATCACTGAGCAGTTCACCACCAAATTCATATACCCATTCAAAAACCCCAGCCTTCCTCCTGAAGCCACCACCACGTCAGCCTATTTCATCATCCCAGCAGGGTCGGCCAGGCGCTCCTCAGGTGGGACACGCCACAGACAGCGCACAGCCCTGACCCCACTCACAGGCAGCCCGGGGAGATGTGTTTGAACGAGAAGCCTTCTCCCCCGAGCCGGGATCCCCAGCAGGGCCTGGGGCCGGTCTGTCACGCTGCCCCTGCAGAGCCGCCGTGGCGGTGCCACAGCGGCCGCAGAGACAGCGCGGCAGCCCCGGCACCAGAGCGCGGCCGCAGCTCTTTATTCCACGCAGCCTTTATTCCCCCCAGCAGCACTGACGAAAAATATCACTTACTTATAGGCAGGCACGGAAATGATTTGCCAGAACTGAATAAACAGATGTAATGAAGGGGCAGCATGCTAATGAGAGCTACAAATACCACAGAGGCTTATTTACTCTGCATCCTTCCACTACATAATGGTATCATTGCTTGCATTTCCTCATCAAAATCCAACAGCTACGGGAGATGGTGGAGCTACGGTCGGTAAATGATGTTGCAGTTCCTGCCCGTATCCCTCGATGAGGGTCAGGCTCCATACTATGCAGCCCACATTTCCTACTTCACATTAGACAACGAAATAAATATGCAAATCCCTACTGCTTATGAAAGAGCAGGATACAAACCAGTCCCAAAAGCAATCAGGACTTCAAGTTATATATTCCATGAAATTATTTATGAAGTACTAAACAAAAGCCATGTATCTTTTCATCCAAAAGCCTGAATGTAAACTGTACAATGCATTTAGATGCTAGTTTTCAAGAAATATCCTTGCTTATATTTTTGCGCTTAAGCATAGAAAAACCTGAAAAAACTCAAGCAGCTCATCTTCCTTTTATCCTTAATTCCACAGTATGTAAGTTATCCAGTTACACATATTTTGTGAATTTTCCAGCACATTGTTATGGCAATACAAGCTTTTACTCCTTTTCCCATTTTCCCTATTTCTTTGTAGAAAAATTATAGGAAGTGATGGAAAACTGAAGCAGAGGTGCTAAAAATGCAAACCTCTTTTGTAGGATGGGGAATAAGACTAGAGATGGGAGAGCTGTAGGAAAGAATTACATGAAAATATGAGGGAAGAAAAAGGCCACAATTTTCCAGTTTGGCTTTTCTGTTTTTGGTATCAATTACTCACATCTCCCATTTATCACAAGTTTCACTAGAATACTGTATCCATATCTGAGGAGAGATGGAGAAATTAAAGATATGCTATTTATCTCAGTGTTGTTTTAACCTAGTAAATATTTTCAGCTTCAATTACTCACATCTCCCATTTATCACAAGTTTCACTAGAATACTGTATCCATATCTGAGGAGAGATGGAGAAATTAAAGATATGCTATTTATCTCAGTGTTGTTTTAATCTAGTAAATATTTTCAGCTTCAATTACTCACATCTCCCATTTATCACAAGTTTCACTAGAATACTGTATCCATATCTGAGGAGAGATGGAGAAATTAAAGATATGCTATTTATCTCAGTGTTGTTTTAACCTAGTAAATATTTTCAGCTTCTGTACACTTGTAGATGAGCTGTAGCTGTCTTTTATCTACACTCAATCCCCTTTCCAGGGTCAAAAAAAGCCTACAAAAGAGCAATGAAGCAGCAGTGATCAAAACTCACTGGTAGGTCTTGAAATGGTATCAGCATTTTAAAGATGTGATAGAGTTTGGGGATACTTTATTGGGGACAGGGCACATCTATAATCCAGTTTTTCTCAGCATCATATTTGGTTCAGAGCAAGAGCAAAAAAGAGATGCTGACAGACTGCATGCAAATTTATCTTTAAGACATCTTTACCAATTCTGCAATATATTACAGCTGCCTTGCTTCAGCCTGATTCTCCACCTGCTTGTTCAAAGGAAAACAACTCTAAACTTCAAGGTTCAGTTACTAGAAGTACATTTTAAGAGCAAGTAAAAGTTTTAGATAAGACAATCATCTGTTGCTGTCTCAGGGAAAATATTTAAGCTTTGGAAATAGTTTCCAAACATTTGGCACTGTGTACTCTAAACCATGACTTACATGTCTTCAATTTATATTGAATTTAACCCCATTTAGTCAACTACTGCATCTGTCCAAAGCAAGATATTTTACAATAAATGCAAATTCCTCTTTCTGATAAACAAAGGAGACCGAAAAACTAAGATACACAGTAAACACTGCATCCTCAAATCAAAACATTGCAGATGCAGAAGTTAAGACAGTATAATTAACACAAAACTTTTCATGTAACATGAGAGATCAAAATCATGTCTGTCTCCAATATGCTGGATACATACATAAAGATTTGGTTCTATTTATGATTCTTAAAGAGACTCAACAGCCACCATTCAAGTTGCAGCATAAAATGTTTACATAATCCACAATTTCAACAGTTTAGATGGGGTAAAGAAAAGTGTGTCTTAAAATCACCATAACTTGGTAGCAACACAGCTCACATTTCTGCTTCAAGAATTTTTCCTTTAAGCTTGAGTGTTTTAGAATATGAAAAGCCTGATCCACAGGACAAACATTTAGTTTTTTGTTTCCTTCCTATATAAATAGACAAGACAGGTGTATTTCAAAGTTGTGATTCCATTGCAACAGTAAGAACGCTATTCTGTAGGGATGCTCCTATTGTTGTTTTACTGTACACTGTTAATTTTATCTCTGTATGCACTTACTGTAAGTACCTAACTGCCTCATAAATTTAAATTTAAAATCCACTGTACTCATTTTAGACAAATATAGTAATTATATGGTAATTCCATGACAGTATACTGCTATATTTTCTCCATTTAAATTAGCATAGAGCGACATGTTCAGTGTTACCCAATCTTATGGTACGTACTGCAGGTGTTACTGCCATATTACCACGGTTCCCTGTTAAATAAATTAATAGCGGCACATAAGTACGGTGAAAAAGTACTTTTACGTATCCTTTCTGATCTATTGTCTAAACCATGACAGGCCTGCGTCCCGAGACGCCAAGCTGTATCAGGATTGTAATATAAAATTACCTTTTACAGGAGAACCGCTTTAAAGCAGGGACTGCAAAGCACCTTCGCTTAGGTATCAGCAATATTTGCAACTGGAAAATGATGCCCTTAAAGCCAAAGCGCATTTCCGAGCGAAAGCGTGCGGGCTGTGCGGCCCCAGCCGCAGCAGAGGCAGCGGAGGCAGCCGCGGCCCCGCCCG
>VYXD01002160.1:1662604-1681829 GCA_013397195.1 Hylia prasina | reverse complement strand
CCTTCCTTTCCCGTTCTCCCTTTCTTTAATTACAGAGGGCGGGCAGCGCGGGCTCCGCTGTGCGCCCAGCCCCGCACAAAGCGAACCGCACGGACGGACCGCGAGCGCATCGCTCCGGCCCCGGCTGCGCAGCGCCGGGCCCTGCGCCTCCCGCACGGCCACGGAATAAACGTGCTATTTACAAAGCACACTTCTGCCTCGAAATTATAAGTAGCCATGAAAAGAGATACCGTCCTCTACATTTCGAGTTTTGTTTCTTTATTTCCGCAATTGCTTTTCAAGGGCTCCGTCTCCTTCCTGCTGAAATACTCCCCAAAAATCAGCATATCTAATTTGCAATCTTCAGCGCTCAGAAAAGAAAGAAAAAATCCCCAAACCCAATACTGTAAAGAGATTTAAGGATTAAAACTTTTACATGGTTAATTTCTACATGATGTGAAATCACCGAGAATGTGCACGTCTATCCTCGGTAAAACAAGCACAGGCCACAGAAATCTTCGGGAGCAGTTTTCAAAAAATAAAATAATTATGTATAATTAACTAAGAACTACTACGAGAAATAATTACTTGCTCGAAAAAGAATAACATTTTCCATTCATATTACAGTGAAATGCATGCAGAGGGTTATAATGTATCACTCCCATGTGTATACAAGTGCATTAAAAATAACATAAAATACCACTTCCAAAAATTTCCAAGAAGAATGTAGAGGAAAAAAACCCATGTAAGTGCACTGTTAGATATGCTCTAATGTTACATTGTTTTTAACCAAACACAAACACTACAGATCTCCTACTGAGAAAGAATTAGTCTTGAATACATAGCAGAGTAATAGATTGTTGTTACTAAATATTTTATGATATTGGTAAATGATCCATCTAGCATAAATTTAATTTTACGTGCTATCCCATTTTTCATGCACAATTGAAGTTTGAATTGCATAGGAATAATGGTAAAAACATTTTTACAATGAATTTGATCACAGAACTTACACAATTTATTCAGCTTGGTATCACACTGATGTGCATCCTTCCAATCCCACCTTACAAAATGAAAGAAACCTGGCTTTATTAACAATTAAGAAATAACAAAAACCCCATTTATATTTAAAACACTGAAGTGTGTGAAGAATCTATAAAACAACTGACCTGTTCAAATTGTTGTTTTTCCAATCCATGCACTGTTTTTATTAATTAGGACCCAAACCAGATTGATCGTCATTTTATAACGTTTGACATATTCACTGTCTTCCTACTTCCAGCAGAATCTTCTTAAATTTCCCAGCACTGTGTTTTATTGCTGGTACCATATGCTTTATTGTTCAGCCACAAGAGCTTCACTCTGCACAAAGACTCATTACCTACTGCTTGCTGAGCAGCTTCGGGCTCACTGAGGCTGCCTGTGTGATCACATGGGAGTTTTGTCTGAGAAAGCCAGGCATGCCACTGATTTCACCAGCTACGGATATTTTTATCAGCTGAGGTCTACTATGAGGAAGGAATAACAAATTCTAAGGCTTCTTTAGTTCATTAAGACAGCAGTTGTTATGGAAATCCCCTCAACTTTTTTTTTTTTTTCAATTATTATCATCATTCCCACTGTAACACTGGTCCACTAGAAGAAATTAAAGAGATTTGTTAAAAGTGATTTTTTTCTTGCGGGGAGTGGCACAAGCCATGCATTGTCTGCATTGCTCTGCACACAGTACACACTGAAATTAATATTCCAAAGAGGTAATATTTTGCCAACAGTTAATCTGCCAGTATTTATCCTTTATGTGGAAGACGAGCTTCCTGATGAAAAATTGTACCTAAAAAACAGCCCCTTAATTTAAATTTGTCTCATCAGTCAAGGGCATTATCCTGTAATCTTTGGTTGTAAAATGAGTTTTGCTGGCTTCAGTGAGACTACTCAGGTGAATAAGAATTGGCCCTTTGAGCAAGGATTACTCTCAAATCCAAATGACAAATTATGTAATACAATGAAGTCTAATCTCTCCTTGGTAATAGTTGGTGATGCTCTGGGGTTTGTTTTCGTGTGTGTGTGCATGCGCATTTGGTTGGTTGGCTTCAGTTTTCTTGTTTATTTTAAACAAAAAATAATAAATTTAAATAACATTTTATAATGGTTAAAAATTTAATATTTACCTGAGTATTTAATATTAGAATAAGTGAATATCTAAATTCAAATTACAAAAGCCCTTACAGAAAATGGTAAATATTATTTTTTTTTTTCACTGATCTATTAGCAGTATCAGGGTTCCATGCTAGAATATTTGGAGACAGCTTAATTCCTACTGCAGAGTGAATTCCCTGAATAGTCTACTTTAAAGCTAGCTTTCTACAAACAGCTAGCAATGATAAATGAACATCTCTCCTCCACCCTGAAAACTCATACCGAACACGCAATTATCCATAGTATTAACATTGCAAAGATGCAGCTATTCTACAAAACAGTCAATTATCTCTAGAATAATTCAGAGCATTTTGATAACATGAGATAGCAAAGAAAACTGTTTTCTCATTAACATTCCACAAATGAAATACCTCCTTATTCTATTTAAGATCTCTCTCATTAGAATAAATGACAGCTTGTAGCTCATGGTTGGCATTATTCTGGTCCTATCAAAGTCAGTGGAAGTTTTGCTGCTGATTTGCATGGAAGAAGGGACAAGCATGACTAACGGATTCATTCGCCTCACCCTGTCGTCATGCAAATCAATGACAAAACTCATTTCTTTGTTGTTCTTGGCATCTTGCTCAGTTTGTATTAATAAGGTTTTGTAACAGTTGATATGCAGTCTCTATGATTACACTGAATTATACAAGATGGTTAGTAAAGGATTCAGAATTACCCACAACTAATGCCAGTAATGACTATCTTCTATGCTCTCACATTCATTTCAGTTTTTACAAAATGCCATTATCAAGAATGAGTGTATTTTGAAGTGCCACCATTTTCATCTACCCAAAGACACGGACTGAGCAGATGTTTTGTGGCTGAGAACCTTCCATGTCTCTTAGGCAGGAAACACTACTGTGTGTACATTAATGAGAAGAAATGAAAGCAGACTAGAAGAATTGCTAACGAACAGCTGTTTAGCTACAGCTATGCATATTTTTTTCCCCTGGCGATACCACTGATGATGTCACAATGCTCATGTAGGAAGACATAAACAAAAGGCAGGCATTTTTGCTGCAGTAGCACTAGGGGAAAAAAAGAAAACCCAAATGTTTGACAGATGGAAAAAAACAAAAATTCGTCAGGAAAAGAGGACTACTGTCACATTTTTCTGTGTGTTGTTATATACGCTATGGAACAGTCCTCAAATCCTGAAAGGTGGTTAGAGGAAAACATGTTCAAGGACATGATACAGTTAAA
The DNA here is from genome assembly GCA_013397195.1 of Hylia prasina. NCBI lineage: Eukaryota > Metazoa > Chordata > Aves > Passeriformes > Sylviidae > Hylia > Hylia prasina. The sequence goes on along the minus strand of VYXD01002160.1, from coordinate 1,678,448 downwards.
CCAGTTAGCAGCAAAGAGTTGTTTCTGCAGGAGACAATAGCAGCAAGCAGTCTCCATACTTAGAGGCATCCTCAGTTAATCACTTCTTCAAGGCTGGTGGGGGGAGGGAAGCTTCAATCCTCCATAGTGGAATTTTGAATTTCCTAAATATAACTTGACATTTTTAGGTAGTTAAATTATATCCCATCCCATCTTCTCACAGGGTTACTAAATGGAAAGAAGTCTCTGTCAGAGCCAAACTGCTGAATTTCTGCCCAAACATACTATTAAGGAAGGGCATTTTTGACACCACAAAAGGGATTATATATCACCCAAGAGATTCACAGAAGCCAAAACCTAGGCCTCCCTTGTCACTCCACAATGTTCAAATGAGACAATACTTCCTGATACCCCTCCTGTAACAGCCAGGATTTCTTCAAGAGAATCCGAATTCAAATCTCCTTGAAACAACAGTGGGAGAATACAAATCCTTAGCAGTCTCTTCCACCCAGGGTCTCCCATGGGAGTTGAGGTAAGCAAGAGCTCTCTTTTCTCAAATATAAGATTCTTTGAATCCAAATGGAAACAGAATCAAGAACCTGCTGACCATCATAAGGGTAAATGGTCAGATCCCACATCTACTTTGTAAGAAAAAACGATTAATAGGAACATTCTTATGCTTTCCCATTTCACAGAAGCTACAGCAAAAGTGAACTGGCTAAGGAAATTTGGACTCTGAGGAATCACCATCACTAATAAGTAATAATTTTATAAATCCTGGTTTATTCTACTCTATATGCATTTAGATTTGAGTACTCTTATAAAGGTTATATGCATTGAAATTTGTCTCTTGGACAGAATTTAAAAACAAACAAAAAACCCCAAACAAAAACCCAAAGATGCACAATAACCCAAATCCATCCACACAAATCAGATTAAGTCCATGATTTGAACTTCAAGTCATTTCCACCTAATACAACTACATTGTTTTGTTGGGTATTGAACTTAATCTGCTGTTCAGTATCGTGTCTAATAGTTGGATGAACCACATAAGAATCAAAACAGTTATGGAAGAGCACTGTTCAATTTCATGAAACAAAAAAGGGACAACTTGCTCTTAATGCCTTGTTATTCTAAAGGCTGGAATCCTGTACCTTGCAATAAAATGCAAGATGTCTGGTTTCTTCAATTACACCAGAAATGTAATAACTTCCATAGAAGTTAAGTGACCAGAGGGTTTTGCTGAAACTTTTACAGTCTTCTAGTGACAAAAAAGATTTGAAATCCAGGATGTATAAAATGTATTCAGTCGACCATGTATGCTTTACTCCAGCTCTTACAAACAGCATGGTTCATATGCCACAGTTTGCAATTTATGAGCTACAGCAGCAGCAGCAGCTCTGAACGCCTCAGCACAGGCTTTCAGGCTTGGAAATAGATGATTTGTGGTTGGTTCTTTGGTAAAATCTATAAACCTTGGCCATGCAAACTCTTCTAAATTGAATTCAGGATGAGGCATAGCTGCAAATTTCCCATGGAACTGTACCATTACAGAAGTACTACAGAGTTAAAAATGCTCACCTAAAAGAAAATACAGTAATATTAATTAATCTAAAGTTATGATCAGTAATACTGGGGTAGGATAATCTTTATAAATTCTACATATTTCTTTCTAGAACAAATATAATTTAATCAAATAAATTTCCTCACCCTGGCCCCAAATGTCTAGCTTTCTCTGGATCAGTCACAGCTAAATGATCTTCAAGCAGTGTCATGATAACTATTCAGTTCCAAATACTGGGGCTTGATAGATTTCCATAGCCTGCCATGACAGGAGGAATGACATTCTTTGGGCTCCTGAACTGCACAAGTATGAAAATATTACTCATTCAAAAATGGCACTCTCAACAAAGAAGTACAACTATGTTGAAATTAATGGAAATAGACAAAATCTGTTTGAAAGGTGATATCTTCAGATCAACGGATGGAGAAAGCAGCTTATAAGTGAGGGGCAGGACAGTGAGTGGCTGTTCTGATTTCTGGCACTCTAGCAAACCCATTTTCATACAGCGACTCTTGGCACGTCAGTGTAAGGTTGCCAGTGCTGCCCGGGACTCCTACTTCCAGTACCCTTACCCTGCCATGACAATTTGAAGGACACTGTCTATAGTTTGCTTTTTTTCTGACTCTTAATATCTGCTTGACCAGAGGCAACTTTTTCAGTCATGGGGTAAAAAACTGGCAGCAGGTAAGAATGAATTCTCTTTACACATACTGTGGCATAGAGCACAGCATATCCCTTCCCAATGATTTTTTAGCACAAGTCTTGAAAACAACCTCATTTATAATGATACCTGCTTGCTACATCTTACATAAACTACATTTTTCCAAGATAAAATGAACCTCTTCCAAGCTGATATCCCAGAGGAGAGCACACTTCCTTTCAGAAAACAGCACTGAAAAATACTATGCTTTAGAAGAGCTACTGTACACAAACAAAAATATTAATCTGTAGTAAACATACAGAATTTCTTTTTCCTTTCACAACCTTTCTCAAAACTGATAGTTAACTACCAAAATCAAACAAATACTAACTTTGGCAGGCAAACTAGTGTACTGAGAGGTATATAACCAAGTAGGAAAAGAATCTCTTGACTGCTATTGCTTTCGATGATGTGAACAATCAAAGCAAATAATTAATAATGTAATGCTTGATACAGCCATCGTTCAAAATGTCAGAAGAGCACAGATTCTTTCAAATAATAAAAAAGTAAGTTCTATCTGAAAGAGCAAAATGGTCATTCTCATGAAAAAAAAAAAAAAAGAAAAAGAAAAGAAAAAATAAAGACTTAGAAGAAGGCAGATTCCTTAAGAGAAATTGCCTGGTGCAATCTGGTATGGCTTCATAAACCAGCTTTTCTCCATCCAGTTTCCATGACACCTCAGACATTCCAACATGACCCACGCTGAGGAGTAATTCAGAAATACACAGAGCTGTGCTTGTTGTGGTTAGCAATTTTAAGACATAAACAGAAAGAACAAAGGTGCCTTTTGGCTTATAATTAACTGAAGAAATACTTCTTACTCCATCCCTTTTCCTTGCTTGGTCACTAATAACACCTTTTCTCATAGTATCATTTTCCAACTTTAAAGTTTCAAATTAAATAAAATTAGGAGATATTTGAAACAAGCATGATACTAGCGTATTTTCTCTCTCCAACTATTGGGTTTTTCTAGTTCCCTTTTATGTACCTTAGTAGACCAAAAAGAAGTTTACTGAGTCAATGCAGTTGGAACAGGAAAAAAGTCCAGACGGAAGTAGACCGCCTTTCCTTACTGGACTTGTCATCAACAGACCTTCCTGAAGCACCACTGTTGCTAAACCAGCAACATTATCTCATTCCTTGTTTTCTCAACTTCCATGGTGAAACAGACAAGCTCTTTAGTTTTCATCTTCCACACAAAGATTATTTTTTATTTTTTAAATTTAATTTAATCTTTTAATTAGTTCCCATCTACCAAAAAAACCAAGTATTTTGAGCAGAGACAGATGTGAAAATATACACAGACATATCTAAGCAGCAATGTAAATAGGTTTTTACATTTAACAGGAGCTAGTTTATGAAGCATTCCAACTAAAGCACAAGACATTTACAACATACTACTTATAATAAAATACATAATGTTACATAGTGGACTTTCAATCTAATAGACAAGAAGAATCTAAATTCTAAAATAAAAGGTGCCTGCCTAGAATCGCTGAACATCAGCTTAGGATCTCATTCCACAGGAAGTGAATCTGCTACAACAGTTCTTCCCATCTTTGTACATCCCACATACAACACAATCATTTAAAGCTTGAAAAAATACTGAATTCTAGATTTTAAGGTACCTTTTCACTGTTTCAAACAACCTTTAAAGAACAGAAACTGATTCTTCTTTAATAATTCTGTCCATTTCCATTTAGCCAGCATTGATTTCTTGTGTATCCAGGAGAGCTTGAAAATAATTTTTATTTACTTTGTTTGTCAACCAGCATCAGCGATAACATCAGCACAGCAATGGGAACTTTATTGCTTATGCTGAGTTTTCTCTACCAGCACAACAAAACACAATTCCTCCCCAGACCCACCTGCCCCAAAATGTTCCATGGCAGCAGCCTACATTAATAAAGTAAAAGTCTTTTTGCAGGTAATTTCCCTTCTCCTACTCTAAAAACAGAATAATGATTTCACTTGCCCTAACATCAGTGTCAAAGAAATTAAATGAAAAATCTTTTCATATATTTTAGCATCCAAAATAATTTTCCTAGTATATATACGCAATTTTCATCAAGTTAAAAGCCAAACTGCTGTATTTTTACAGCAAACTTTTTGCTATGTCATTGTAACATCCTAAGGTTTCAGCAAGTACATGAGCCAAGAGTGTGCACTCACAGCTCAGAAATCCAAGTGCAGCAAAAGAGGAGTGGCCAGCAGGTCAAAGGAGCTGATTCTGCCCCCCTACAGTCAGGAGAGTCCATCTGTGGAACTGAGGCCAGCTCTGGGGTCCTCAGCACAAGAAAGACACAGACCTGTTAGAGCAGGTCCTGAGGAGAGCCACAAAGATCATCAGAGGGCTGGAGAACATCTCCTGTGAGGACAGGCTGAGAGACTTGGGGCGGTTCAGCCTGGAGAAGAGGTGACTTCAGGAAGATCTCATTGTGGCCATCCAGTATAAAAGGGGCTTAGGAAAAAGAGGGAGGGTAATTTTTCACATGGGCAGATAGTGATAGGGCAAGGGGGAACTGTTTTAAACTAGAACAGGGGAGATTTAGATTAGACATTAGGAAGAAATTCTTTAGTAAGAGGGTAGTGAGGCACTGGAACAGGCTGCCCAGAGAAGTTGTGGATGTCCCCTCCTTGGAAGTGTTCAAGGTCAGGTTGGATAGGGCTTTGAGCAATCTGTTCTAAGTGGGTAACATCCCAGTCCATGGCAGAAGGCTTTGAATTAAATGACCTTTAGAGTCCCTTCCAACCCAAGTCCACGATTCTATTCTATCAAACTAAGCCAGTCCAATCCAGAAATATGCTTTCTAAGGAACACTGTCATTTCTTTCATAGAGGAAGCAGATGGATAGCAGTATTTAAGTTACCAGATTCATATTAGCAAATCAGCGGACAGTTCCAAGACACTCTGGTACAACTTTAGAGATCAAAATGAACTGATTTATAATTTGATGACACTATTTTCAGCTGGTGTTCAAAGTTCAAAACAGTGTGGTTAACTTTCCAAGTGCATAAAGGGTTAAGTGTAGTAGCTACATACCCTGAGACTGTGTAACGATCAACATTTCTGCAACATGATCAAGTTTGGAAGTTCTTTTGTAGAAATAGTTATCGAGTGACTGTTGATTCTATTCTATCAACCTAAAAGGGATTAGAACTAAATAAAGACCTTAATTAGAGCATTTTTATAGCTCAACTATCTTTCAAGATTTCAGCATTTCAGAAACCGTCATGATTTTTTTTAATTAAACTGCTTGAAACCTACCAGCTGCAGAACTTAATGTTTCAGTTAGATTTTTTTTGTTCACAATATTAAGCAGACACACTTATCACCCTGACAGCAGTACAATAGCCAAGAGCTGAGGAAGTCAGACTACAGTCCCTAAAGACTGCAGCCTCTTATGTTGGTACACTTGCAGAGGAGGAATTTTTTTTCCCTTTTAAAATCATTCTTCAACATATTTTCCAGTGAACATCTTAAAATAATAAATTAGACTTTCAAGCAGGATTACATTCAAATACTTTGCATTAGGATCACCAATTTATGGGACAGATAAAACTATAGGGAACGCTGATATCACCTGATACAAAGTTGCATCATCTGACAGTTTCCTGTGTTGCAGAAAAGAAGCAATTACCAACTCAGTGTGGTTTTTGGCATCCCTGCAATGATTGTGACTTCTCAAAGAGATTAATTCTTTTGGCCTAACATCTTTAGGCACTGAGAATAATGTCGTTTCCATCATAAGATCTTCCCTTTTAGGAACATGACGACCATGTTTATTTCTGCTATATTAAGTTGAGATAATACCAGGCTTGTCAGATATTTAGAAATAGCATAGTCAGTGTGTCTGTTTTGACCTTCCAGGTCACAGGAAAGGTGCAAGCTGACAGCACCAGCTGTCATTTGCTGTTAACAGACTTTTACCACATCAACAGCTCCAAGCTCATAGGGGACTGAAGAGCAGATCCTTTAGAGTCAAGATCATTGGCTCTCTCCATCTGCTGGGGTGGGCAGATTTCAGTGACACTAGCACTGTTCCCGCTGCCGGCCTGGAATTGCTCTCCTGCCCTATGTCCACGTTCATCGGCTCTAGGATACAGGACTGTAAATGCAGACTTCAGCCATTTAATATTTCAAGAAAAATAAAGATTTGCCAGTGCCAAATGCTCTACTTTTTCAGAGCAAAAGACATTCTCACTGCCCTGGATGTCTTGGATTGAGAGACAGGAGTGGCCCATTTACATTCAGAAAACATATTCTGTGTCATTTACAATGGCAATGAGTTCATAACTGTGCAGCGTGTATCCTGCAGTTTTTCTTATTATCTCCAGCACTGCAAGAATTCCTGAAAAGCTGTCACATTTAGCTTGCTACATACTCACAACAGCAAATTGGTACATGCTCTGTGCTGATCTTCCTATTCTTTTTTGTAGCTGCAAAATTGCAAACAACTCAAAAATTGCTTTATGATGATAATCACACAGGAACAGAACCAGATCAGCAGCTGCCAGCCTTGTCGTGACATTCAGTGTGTCAAGCAATGACATAGGCAGTTTGTAGAGAACAGCAGTATCTTCAAGTAGACACACTGAGATGAGTAGGAAAACCAAACCCTTTGAGGACACGAGAAAGGGGTCAGAGACACAAAAGCCTCCCTACTTTTCTAGCTGTAGAAGCTAATCTAATTAAAAAATGCTAATTTCCCCACAAACCCTGCTTGATGCCTTAAATTAGTATACCACAATAAAGACAGCATTTACAGCCTTAAAGCTATATATAACCTGATATATAATCTTAGAAGCTAAGTATCTAAAATGTCAAGCAGGAAGCAATGATGGATTCAAAGACCGAGCATTGCAGAGAAAACAAAGAGCTACCACTTGTCATCTTGTAACAGTTATTTTTGCACAACAACTGACAATTTCATACACATATTGACAAAGGCAAGTTTTAAAAGAGATATTAAAAAACAATTAAATACATTTGCAGGAACTTCTCCAAAACATTTGAAACAGCAGGGGATTTAAACATTTTAAAAGTAATGAATCCTGACTGGTAAGTGGACAGGAAAAGACCAAAAACTTGCCTGTTTCAAGAGGCAGAGACAAAGAAAGCACACTTATGACAGCAAAAAGTGATGCTAATGGGGATACAAGAAGATACATCAGCAGGTCAAACTAACATCACTTTAAAAGCAATATTGAGATATATGAGAGAACGCAGCAAGAATGCATTTTTTAAGGCCAGGATTTTGTGATATTGAGATGGAAATTGCCAAAAAGCTTGCATATGATTTTTCTTTTGCTTCACAGCTGAGTTCAGTCAACTGTCTTGGAGGAGAGACAAACTGCTTACTGGAAAACAATCTTACAGTAAAAATCTGACAAGTATACATATGTTGTTAGCATACGTTACAGACATTATACAGAGGCTTTTCTCTTTTTTAAATTAACCAGAAAAAGTACAGATGGGAATGAAAAGGCCACTAAAAATATAACTCTATAAAGTTGTAAGATATGGAAGGAATAAAGTAACTTTTCAAAAATAAACTGAGTAGTAATTAGAAGAATAAAGGAACCAAGAGTGGAAAAAAGCACAGGCAAGCCCATATTTCAGAAGATGAAATATAGTAAATTCTTGAAGATGAACTGTGAAAGATGAGATCAAAATGTTTGACATCTAAGAAATATATTTTTATCTAATATATGGGTGCTGAAAATAAGGCACATGGGTCCTAAAGTAAATGAATGACAGAGAAAAATTAATAGAATGAGAATACCAGAAATACCATACACTGTAGCACTGATGGCCAATTTATGCTAGGAACATAACTCTATCCATTAAAAAAGAAAAGGCAATAAAAAGGAATTCCTTTGCATCTTAACCCTCCAGCAAATGGAGGGAGGGAGCAAAACCATTTTGCAGCAGCAAAATTCACAACATGCAAAGTGCATTGAGCATGATTTGAAAGGTTTCACTCTGCTATAAAAAAACCCAGAGAATTTGGTGAAAATATACCAGCGACCTCAAACTACTATCAATGGGTGTTGGAAATGCCAAAACCCAAACACTAGGCAAGCTGACAGCTGAGTCAAATACAGCCTGAACCAGAAATGAAAATTCTTGCCTGTCTGCACATCCAGTGTTTTGTTCCATGCATACAAATAAGGTGAATCTGTCAGTGCTATCCAACTCTATGGTCTCTTCCAACACCCAGTCATCAGCCGAAGTCAAATCTTCAGAAAACAAACCCAAAAGTTAATATGCACACATAATAAATGTCAAATAAAATGTACAGGAATTTTTTACTAGACAGTGGGTAACCAATGAGTACTCTCAAGCCATAGCCAGACTGTATACAATTCAGCAGTAGGAAAAAAAAAACTGGCAACAAATAGGATGCCAAGCACTTATCAAATGCTATGCTACTTTTGTTTTCACTATATAGGTGTTATTAATACTTTAGCTAATGATTGTATTTCAAAACTTTTCTCTGGATTGTAAAAAGAAGAACCTACTGAACTGCTAGCATTGGATTAGGAGAAGAGATGTGATATCAGTTTGCATGACCAGTTGCATCCTGAAATCCATTTGTAGTGAGGACTTCTGTGGGACTTTGAGCAGTTTAACTACTCCATATCTAGCATCTCGATTTGAAAAAAATAAAATTAAAAAAATTTAATCAAATATCTTATTGTTACCCATCCATCAACTGTGCTTTTAGTGGTTTCAAGTAAAAGGTTTGCTTCAAGATCACCAGTTATAGAGAACCTGTTCCATTCAACAAGTCAAAACAATTACAGGAAGAAAATATTTTGCACTTTCAGAAATAATAGGTGGAGGAGAAGGAAACTTTTAATGTCAAGTCTGAAAATTAAAGTCTAAGATGAACTCCAGGATACTACTTCTATGTTAGATCAGTAAGTGGATGGGAAAGTACTGTTTCTTCTGATACAGGGTGATATCCTGACACTTATATTTAAAAGACAAAATAAATTCTCCAAATGGGAAAAATTTAAAGCATCTAGCAGTATTTTAGTACACATGAAGCAGTTAAAAGCCATTTATTTCTCCTCTCAAAGATAATCCCTACTAATTGCTCTAGTTGTGGAAATACATTTTGTGGGAAAGGATAATGAAGGCTACTTGTCAAATTGCTCATGTCATTATTTCACTGCAGAATGCAAATACTATAGCCAGACTCATTCACAGCATGCTGAATATCAGCCTACAGAAAAGGACCCTTGCATAAGCCACTCTGACCCTTCTTGCTAGTTTCTTCTGACCTTTCTGACCTCATTAGACTGGTATAAAGAAAATAAAGGAGCTGTTGGGTACTCTTGATGGATTAGAAATAACAAGAATGTGTCTAGGACTTACTTAAGTACTAAACCAGACCACTGAGTTATAATGCTTTTCAAACAATCAAAAGGATAATAGGAATAGTAATGAAGAAATAGAGGTAGAAAGAAATAGATTCTTAAAATATTGTGAATAGTATGCTTTTTGGAAATTGTCCATCAGCATCCTTTACTTATTCTGCTGTCATTTTAGACAGTTGATTTTTAAGGCTCCATTTGAGTGAGAACCAATATTAGAAAGCAATGGTCCCAGCACAATTATTTTGATTAACCATGAATCCAACTTAAGCACCTTGCTGAAAGAGGGCTTTAATCTCCTCTGGTCAGACTTATTTAATGAATTCTTCAAATTCCCAAAGGAAGGAAACTCTAGAGGATAGAATGCGAGCCTCAGAATTCCCTGTGTCACATTTCAAACAGTACATCATACTATCAACAAAATCTGTGTCTTACCCGACAAAAGGCTAGACATACTATCAAAGTGCTTATTCTTCACATAATACATACCTTCTCCAGTGCAATTACTTTGGGGTTTTAAACTGTCTCCCAGCCCTGAAATGGGCAAGTCATGCATTTTTATAGCTTACATCATAAAAAGTACAAAACCTACAAATTAATTTTGCTCTCTGGATAGTGGATTTTGTCATCCCCAGTAGCTGTTTATTTATTTTTACCTAATACTGGCACCTGAGCAAAACTCTCAGAAAGGAAATCACAGGCCACAACTTACAACACAAACCCCAAGTATACAACATAAATTTTACAGCAATTGCAACATGGGACATGTCTTTTTTATCTTTTTATTCTGTATTTCTAATTTCTAGGGAAAAAAGTGCTGTGAGGGAATTTATAGTCACAGAAATCTTCCTAGTTCCCATATACTGCAATTTCTAATTAAAAGCTCTTGAATTTAACCACTGAAAGTATTTATGGGAAGAGAAGAATATTTTCTTTATATGCTTAACTACTCCTAAAAGAAGACACTAGTAGATAGGCTGACCTCAGCTAAAGGGTTCAGGCTTTATTATGCTATGCATTAAAATGCAGGCACCATCACATAAAATTAAATTAGGTCCTTTTTAAAAATAAGGCTATGCCATCATTTGTTCCTGAAATATCCTCTGTTCAGCTGTCCTGCAGTTTTATGGATCCTGACATGCGAAAACTGTTGCATTTGTGATAGTGGTGATTGTCCCCTTCAGAAATTTATAGCCTTTGGTAAATCTCCCATCTCTCCTGTGCCAAGTGCACAATCCAGCCCCAAGCCAGTACCACTGGAGAGGCTGCAAACACTGCATTTGTGCAGGAACTCTCACTGGGCTTCACCCCACAAGCTAAAATGTCTTCAAGCAGCCACTGAATCCTGACACTGTCATACTGCACACAGAGCTAAGTTAGATGACACAGTGGTTAAAAAACAACTTAATCAGGTTGCTAGCACAGATTTCACGGCTGCTGTATCTGGGCAGCTGTTCTAGCACAATTGGATTAGTGATTTATGCTGTCTCTCCACTCTCCCCATTTTAAGACAATGGATTGAGATTTGAGCATGTAAATTTTTCATCCTCATCACTCTTCAGACCTTGTGAATGCAGAGTCATTTCAAGAACCGTAGAAGGGTTTTGGTTTGTTTTTTTTTGGGGGGGTGATTGTTTGTTTTGTTGTGGTGGTAGTAATTTTTCCCCTTTGCTGTTAGCCAGAGATTGTGGTATAAGGATACATGGTGGACAAGGACCTTGTGTTTGGATATTGAAAATAAGCAAACAGAAAAGCACCCCCCCCCCAAAAAAAAATCAAACCAACCAACCAAACCGAATCAAAGTAGAATTGCAATCAGTTAGCAATTGCTTCCTCTTACAGGTAATATGAGTAAAACCTGCTTCTTCAAAATTCTGCTTGTCGTCTTACATTTCTATCATTTGTCTGCCCTGTAACTGGAAAGAGAAATTCAAAAAATCCCACCTATTTGATTATAAATTAATTTTCCCACCTTGACCTTGTTTTGGAATATGCTTATTCCTGGGAATTAGCCACAGCAGTTAACTGCAGTTTAAAGAGGACATAAAGCAAAACTGCTCTTCACAAAACAAAGGGGAAGGTGAGCAAACAACAAAAAACCCACCATGCCTGTTCTTTTATCATTCTATTTATCCCATTCTCTCATGTATTAGATAGGTTACTTTATGTTCTTTACTAAATAAAGCCCAGAAAAAGAAACCTTTTTCAAGTGATCCCCTATGTAGACCAGAAACCTAACTCTGAGTATCAGAGGGAGAAGCGGGGAGGGGGTGGGAACTCCTATCCCTTCCTCCATATCACAAATCAGAACAATATGACAAATTGTCACACTTAGACCCACAAAAACCAGACAGGTTTAATGTCTGCCTTCGTATCATGGTAAACTCCTAAACCAAACAGAAGAAGGGATCAGAAGAAGGGTCACCTTCAGAAGAAGGGTCACCTACAGTCACGCTTTCTGATTTTTCCTTCATCAGTACATGTAACATTTAAAAATAACATCCTAATAAACAAACAAGTAAAAGATAAATACCCATTTTCCAGTATCCCAGTAAAGCTTACACGAAATTATGAATTAGTTAACCAAGAGAAGCTGCTATCATCGTTTCCTTGCTATTTATCAAGCATTTTAAGTTACTTTGTGACATTATTAAAATATTTCACTGATTACACACAGTTCTCTGAACACATTTACTACTTGAAATGTGTTGGCCAGCTCTTTGTGGCTGAATAAATCATATCCCTTACTTCCAGTCTCTGGAAAAAATAAATCACATTATGATGTGACAATTAAAAAAAAGGCCTTGAAAGTACCTCTTCAGATAACTTGGTGTTTCCTTTTCCAAAATACTAAACAGGTGATACTTTTAATACAGAATATTAAACAGGCAAGCAAGTGACAAAGGATGCAAATACACAATAATAATTTACTTACAAACACAGACAATAAGTTAGGAACATTTTACCTGCATAAATCTAATTTCACTGGAAGTTACTGATGTATGCGAATACAGTAGGTTTCAGCATGAATTTTTGAACACAATGGTGCAGCTGGAAAACTGATTTTTTTTTTACTTATGTTATTCCAAAAGTGCTAATCAAAATCTCTGCAGAGATGTAAAATACAGCATCATGTTTTGTACCATCAAATGGTACAAAATGAAACTGGACTTGTATAACTGTAGAGATATATGCATGTGAATAACTTCTACTGTACTACTGACCTTGTGATCTCAAAGAACGCCAGTTTCTCTCAGGAGATTTTTAGACTTCTGAAATCATGTTTTCAGTCTGTAGACATTTTCTTAATCTGTCCTCTAAAGCATGAAATTCATGTTTCATTACTGTTAAAATGATACCAACAAACTCTTAGAATTTCTATGAAAAATGATGCGGTGTCATATGCAAACTCACAGAATAAACAGAAAATTCCGTTTGTTTGCAATGAAGCCAAGTTAGAGTATTAGGGTGAAAAAATTTATAAGAGCATACTGATATATAAAAAATAAATGATCATACAACCTTTGAGTACACAGCCAGCATGCACACTTGATTTCTGGTACACACGAGGTACTTCTGCTCCGACACAACAGGAGTCTGCAAACCCTCCTGTATTTCACTGAGCAGGGCAAAATTCAGTAACTGCAAGGACAATTAAACATTAATCCTGCTTACCATGGCAGGTGACAGACTTGCCATCTGTTGAAGTCCTTAAAGTGAGGTTGGATATCTTTCTAAAATACAATTTTGGATACAGGTTTTGGAAAAGCAAAACTGAAAACAAGCTAACATTTAAGCCATACTGCGAAATCGTGGTCAACATAAAGAGAGAAGGGGCTGGTGGCACAAGGCAGTGACAATAGCAGCTTTGCCATTAGAGGTGCCTGTCTGTGTCATGGTTTAACCCCAGACAGCAGCCAAGCCCTAGGCAGCCACTCGCTCACTGCCCCATTAGCAGGATTGTGAAGAGAACTGAAAGGTAAAAGCTGGAAAACTCATGGGTTTAATAGGGAAAGCAAAGGCTACGCATGCAAGCAGAGCAAAACAAGGAATTAATTCACTGCTTCCCACAGACAGGCAGGCTCAGCCATCTCCAGGAGAGCAAGACCCCATCAAGGGTAAGGTTACTTGGGAAGACAAACACTGGCACTCCAGATGTCCTCCCTTCTCCCCACCCACTTCATGTACTGAACATGATGCCATGTGGTTGGAATGTCCCTTTGGTCAGTTGGGGTCACCTGTCCCAGCTGTGTCTCCCAGGCACCCCCAGCCCCTCTCCAGTGTGGCCGTACACAGAGCAGGAAGGGCCTTGGCTCAGGGTGAGCCCTGCTCAGCAATAACAAAACATCTCTGGATTATCAACCCCCTGTTCAGCACCAATCCAAACACAGCACCTTACCAGCCACTGTGAAGAGAGCTAACTCTAGCCCAGCCAAAATGAGCACATTGTCCCTTTCCATTCTATGCCCAACACTTGTGATCCAGCTTTAAAATAATGTAGGAATCCTTGCTTAGTTTGTCTTAGCTTTGGTACAGACTCTAGCTAGACCTCTGGTGATTTTCACATCCTCCTTCAGCTCAGGCCATAGTTCTCTGGGCATACTGCTCTTACATACTGTCTTAGCTATGATCTTGAGAATGAGGGCTGCAATGCTTGCTATTGTGACATTCTGTCTAAGGGATACGTAAGAATTTTTAGGACCAAATGATTTGAGGAAAAAAACTTTTTGATCATGATACAGGAAGTGTAGGTGATAATTAAATTCAGCATCACAAAGGCAAACTACATCAACTCGCAAAAACATTTAGTACTGGCTGTTTCACACAAGTAATTAATATTTCTTGCCAACACTACTGCTGCTGTTTGCATGTATCAGACTGTACACAGATGGACATAGAGCACACAACTCCAGCTTTCTGAAGCAGGAAAGAATGAAACAAACAAAAAACATTTTCTTTTTCGAGGTATGCAAACAAATGACTCTATAGCTAATCTAATAAAACATGACTGAAGTGATGGTGCAAAGCATGCTGTGCAGTATGGATGAAACTGAGTGGGCTGTATAAACTTCAAAGCAATAAACGAGCTACAAAAGCTGCGTGGGGCAGAAAGGAGAAAATGGAAAATATAGGAGACATAGGAAGGTGGTTCCATTATCAGCTGCAGGATGCATATGATGTTGTACATGGGAACAGTGAGGAAGGACTGCAAAATGTGGATCTGAATAGATTCACCTCAGCCTAGTAGTTCCATGAAATGCCATGATAGACTCTCATGGCTGTGACAGGGTTTTCGTAATTAGCAGGTGATCCATTAAGTTATGAAAAATAAAATTTGATCTCAAATTGTAAATTTCTCTGTCCTTCATTAACGTGAAACTAAAGACTCCTTTACACTACAAAGCACAAGAAACAATTCAAACTAGAACAATGTATTTATCTGAAGACTACCAGTCTGGCCAATTAAAAAAAAAAAAAGAAAAAGAAAAAGAAAATGAAATCCTTTCTTGAAGAACCTATTTTGACAAATTTTTATCAAAATCCAGGCCTGGCTCATCTGCAAGCAAAATTCTAGACAAATCACAACATTTAATGACTTCCTTGGGCACATGCTCTGACCCAGCCCCTCCTCTTCTGTGTTAATCTCATTGTGAGAAATGTATATTTAAAATGCCAACTCAATTTTTATCTGAAATGTCCCATTTTGTCATCTCTCCTAGCTGTTCTTCTGTCTGTCTGCAGAACACTCTCATTTTTTGAGAAAATTCTTGCGTCCTTAAAAGCAATAGCAAGATGAATTTACTACAGCCAAAAGCATTTTTTGATGCCTATTCAAAGTCCAAAGTTCAGGTAGCTTTATTCAGACAGTAGCCTACTGACTTGTAATGCTAGTGAAACAGATAAATTCACAACAATGAGTCTTTCCACTGCAAGCCATTATAAACCACACACTGGCAGGTATACAAATAATACATAATTTTAATGCAGATATAATTAATTAAATTGTGTCACCTTCTTCCTAAGAACATACAACTGGGTATGACAGCAAAGGTAAAAATGTCTACTAATCTTAAAGAGCAGTATAACAATGAAATGGTATCTCTGCTCCAAAACTTTTTATGTCCATTTCACACTAATCACTCAAAACTGAGAATACTATTCAAGTAAAACAGTATGTAAAAGATGAAAAATAGTAGTAGAAGTCAATGGACATG
>VYXD01002160.1:1622598-1662563 GCA_013397195.1 Hylia prasina | reverse complement strand
AAAAAAAAAAAAAAAGGACACATGATCACTTTTTGGTAAAATGTAGGTCACCTATGGTTGCCATAGCAACCACTGCTGAACTATTGCTCTATAGATGACCACTGCCTACGGCTGCTTTCTTTGCTAACAGTCATACCTCAATTAAAATAAGAAAGAGTTTGGAACTGGCCTTAGTTTTGTTGCAAACAAAACTCCTGCTTAAGCATTTTCAAAAGCATCCCCTAATATCCTTGTCTAAATAAAATACTCAGATAACCAGCTGACACACATAAAGGCTACTTTTCAGTACTAAAAAATCTGGGGTTTGTATCTAAACCCTGGAGTTTCAAAACTGGAGAGAAACAACTTTACAAGAAGTTGCAAACACAAAAAATATTTATACAGAGAAATTCACTAAACATCAGTAACTCAGAAATTCAATAAGCATGACCATGAGGTTAAGCTGTCTCTGATAATCTCACAGCAAGTCCTGTGACAGTGCATTCAGTACCTTCACTGCAAGTGGGGGTTAATGGCTTGGTATATTATTATTTTGCACACAAGCACCCATTGAAAACGAGTCATGTAACAAGGCTGGAGCCACGGATAATAACAGTTAAAGCCACACTTGGGATGAAGTCATTGAGTCTTCAATCAGTTTGATGGTGAAACTCCCCTTCTCACCACTATTACTCTGGGGCATACACAGTTGATGATGAATTCATTAAAATACAAAAGACTCCACATTACAAAAAGAGTCTTAATTGGCTTTGATAGTGAACTGGGAAATAACAGGATGACAAGCCAATGTCCTTGATAACTGCTAACTGGTTTTCCCCTTCAGAATAGTCATACCACTATTATGTAAGTTCAGACTAAATGAGCTGCTTATCTTCTCTCCCCTTTTTGTTTGTTTTTTCTGGGTTTTGTTTGTTTGCTTTTATTTTGTTTGTTTTGGTTTTTTTCTTTTCGGTTGGTTGGGGGGTTTTTGTTTGTTTGTTTGTTTTTTGAGCATTTTTTTGCTACAGGTATTACAAAAACTCTGAAATATAAACTTTGAGGTGTGGATGTTACCCACATGTCTTAATGCTGTCAGTACTACAAATACATTATGGTAGTCTAATATCAGTAGTCACACAATCAGAACCCCAAAAATGCTGTATATTTAGTGAACAAAAGAATGATGATCAATATTGTTGAATACCATCTATGAAGAAGCACATCCCCTCACTTGCTTTAAATTACTGAAAGCTCAAAACAGACAGATTGTCAGGTAAATGAGCACAAGACACCACAGCAAGAGTGCTGATAAGCCAAACAGAGAAACCCTCAGGTAACAGAGGCAGCTTGTGAAAGCTTTAGACTCAAACAATTAATGTAACTGGTTTTAATTCACTGAATTGGCAAATTCCAAAGAAATGATAGCTTGTTATTATAGTCTCTTAACTGACCCTGCTGAAAACATCACTACAGTATTTTGTAGGAGGGAGAGGACTGATACTCAATTTCTTTATATTCCTTTAAGGATCAGGACCTTAAATACACCTTCACACTCAGTGCACACCAGGGGACTGCCCTGAGCACCAGGACATCTCAGCAAGACTAAAATACACATGGGAGATGAGGCTGGTCTACAGAGGAAGAAGAAAGGTTCAAGAACTCAATAGAAGCCAATACACAGTCAATACAGCAGAACTGTTGGAACTGTCTATATCTGTAATATAGATAAGAATTAATAAACATCAAGTCCGAACATGAAAAGAGTAACTCCCGTGAATTAATCCCAGCTCTAACATGAAGAAAACAAGATAAGAAAACCAATACAGAACACTTTTCTTTTTCACTAATGTTTCAATCAAAGTTCTTCAAGTCTTGGCCCATGGTCAGTAATTTCCATGGATTCATTCCTCCCTGCAGTTTATAAGACAGCAACCACATGCATTTAAGGTAAGTGCTTGCTGTCTTACATTGCAGAAAATCAGTCTGTAATTTTTATATGCAGATACAGGCTTTCATCTTAAGCAGGTCCAGGTCCCCAGTAGAGCCAAAAAGTCCTAGTATAATACAAATGATGTAAGAAAAATCAGAATATAAAACTTAATCATTGAAGGCTGGTGAGACTGCAGAGATAAAATACAGTTGCATCTTTCTTGTAAGCATTAGAATGGTTTCATTACAAAGCACCAAGATAAAACTACTCAAGTTCATCTGCTTGTTAACTCTGCTTGCAAGCAGAACTGCTAGTCTATTAAAACAAACCACAAAAAGACCAACCAAGCCAAACCTCACAGAAGGCTGTTCCCAGCTCACTGCTAGAGACCTAAGATCAGCATGCTCATACAAACAACAGCTGTATCAACTGAGAGAGAAAAAACCTTTGAGCACGGACAAGCCCCTGGAACTCACTGCTAAAAGAAGATCCACTACCAGTAGTGCCTTCATGTTGCTGTCCTTCTGAAGTTAACTCCCCTCAGTCATCCCTACTGCTAAATTAGTGCTTGGCTAAATGAGAGCAAGGAACAGCAGAGCAATGTTCAGTAAGGAGAAAATACTGCACAATGGCACCTGTACTGATGGTGCTACAGTCTGAAATAGTTCTAAAGGTCACTGAAATGGACAATCACAGAATGGTTTGGTTTGGAAGGGGCCTTAAAGTTCATCTAGTTCCAACCTCCCACCCCCAGGCAGGGATGCCAGCCATGAGGATGAGGCTGCTCAGGGTCCCCTCCAACCTGGTCAATAAGACAACATACTCTGTCAAAAGCACTGAATCTAACTTGGCTTTTAATTTCAAAACATCTTTAAAACCATCTTTACACAGACTGGTAGGAGATACTGTGGACTAGTATAAAATGAAGAATATATACTAATCATGGCACTTGATAAGGAGAGAGGATATCACAATAATCTTTCTGAAGCTTCATTTGCTTTGTAAGAGCACATAAAGCAATTCAAAGAAAGCTGCTGAAGGCCACTGGGACTCTCACTAGGAATATAAGTGAGCATTTAGATACATCAGTCAGGAGAAAGCAAGCATGAAACTTTTTTCAGACAAAAATGAATCTATTCATAGTCATAAACTGGTAACAGAAAAATCCATTTTTTCCCTTCTTTGTGCTTTGATTCACCAATTATTTCCCTACAGAAGCTAGTGTAATGGTATCAGGACACCCACAGCTTTCCATGGTATCCAAATGTTGTCATAATGCTTCCCTGTACTTGAAAAAAGGGATGGCTACTTTTAGTACCCAAGACATCTTAAGGCTTTTTTATCCTTAGAAATACATTTTAAAATGCTGATCTTATTTTACAAAGACCATGGAGCAAGTCTTCACTAAAATAAAACTCACTTCCCAATCTTACCATTTCTCCAGAGAAGGATATTAGCTGAGCTTAGTTCAAATCCAAGCTAGAAGTTAGCTGAAAAGAAAAACTTCTGAAAGAATTTTAAAATCTGTGAGCTTAGGCATGTTTATCCCCCTTTGTCAAAAAAGTCATGGTCATCATGATTTTGCATTTCTAAAATTACATGCATTGCTGGTGAGAGAAAAAATAAACTTCATATTCTTTGACTTTATAAATGAGACTGTAAAGTTATTAAAATTATTTTGCATATTGTAATAGCATCTAGAGACAGCAACTGCTATTAAAAGTGTAAAACCAGTGGCTAAGACATGATCAGGTATAATTTTAATTCTGTAGAGCAAATCAAGGACAATATCTCACCATCATGTTTAATTTTTATCCAATCTCACAGACAACAGTTGATCAGCAAATAGAATCCCACACATTGTGTTAGCATCATTCTGAACTAAGAATTGCCTGCAAAAGGCAGTTCCAGACCTGCTGACAGTGCACACTCCTGAATGCAGACCAGGCCTCATGCATATGTTCTGAGTGCAAGGCTTTTCTCTAATAAATGCAGCATAGATACAGATGTGCTGTAGAATCAAAATCAACATTTCCCAGTAATTTTCTAATTTGTTTTTGAAATACATTCCATATACATCAATGTAGTGAAAGAGGATGAGTCACTTTCAATGACTAAGAATTTGCAAACTCCTGGAGCATTAAATTCCTTTGATCTTGATAAGCTGGCTCGTTCTCATTCTGTTCATTAGCCCCCCCTTTTCCCAGTTTTGAGCCAGCCAATCTGTAGCCCTTTCTGCAAGCTGACATATTTACCAAGTAAAATCTGTTACCAGTGCTTTCCTGCTCCTACTAAAAAACATCCTGTTGCTTGTCGAGCTCCTCATCTTTGGGAACCTCCTTCTCTCTTTTCCTTCATAGATGACACAGTCTGCAAGCTGTCTTTCCACCCCGGTGAGCTCTTTATTAGCTCCTCTCTGTACTTCCCCAGTAACCACAAACTGTTCACCTGTACATTCTGTTAATCTGTTTTTTTTCACTCCCATCTAATGTAATTTCCTCACTAGTCCCCAAGTACCATTTTGCTGATGACTCAAAAAAATTGCCTAAGAATCTCAGAAAATGATCCAGTTGTGTTGCTTTGAACCATATCTTGATAAGCACCTTTCTTTAAGGGTTAACCTGGTAATGTCAATACCCTCATGATTTGAAAAATAAAAATGTCTTAAATTGTAAGCATAAATTATCATTAATTTTCCAGAAAATTATTTGGCAGCTGTAATAGGGCTATTTTCTCATCTGTTCTATCTGAAAAATTAGTGTATGTGGAGCCTGCCACAAGCAGGTATCCACATTTAGACAGCAATTCAATTTCAATACTGATTAGTGAAAAGCATCTTGATATTTTCACTCTACTCCTTTGATGGAAAAATACTCTACAGCTCCAAAAAATCCTTTAGTGCTTGATTCTTTACCAATCAAAAAATCATAGTTGTCATAGAAACTGTAAAAACTGAAGTCAGTCATGACATAAAAACAGAGCAATGGAAAATGTCTGCAGGCTCATGTTTTTGTGCTGGAAATACTTATATGAATTTAACCAGGGAGTCAACAAGTTTCCCAAATCAAACAAAGAATATTGTAACAACAGGTATTATTGTTGTTTTTAATAATCTGTTCAGAGTCTGGAAAGTAATAGCATTTATCACTCCTGCTCTACACACAGGCTACATTAACAGCAAACAGCCTCTTCTCAAAACATTCAGTGCAAGCTTATGCTATAAGGGGACTGAATTTCTCTGATCACACATCTTAGATAGCCTGGAGGGGCTTTTGGTCAGTGCTCCCAGCATGCCTGAAATCCCATCTTTGGTATTTTTAAACTGACACAAACCTGTTTAAAAACCTATATTGCCATTAGTTTCTGTCTCTTACAAATGCTGTTCAGAAAAATACTTCTATCTGCAGGCCTCTGCCCCACACAAGACAGTTCAACTCCATTCCAAACTTTATCTTGGGCTTTTTCCTTGTGACATGAAACTCCATAAAGTATAACTCTACTCCTGACTAAGACAGGCTACAAGAGTCTTCCCCCTCTCCATCTCCCACAGCTAAATCACAGTCCAACTTCAATTCCAGAGTTCTTCCTGCCTTCTACTGGAACCACTTGACACTCCATAGTTACTAACTGATAGGGCTGCCTCACTGCACACACTTGCCCTTTAAGCAGAGATCACCCTGCTGAAAAGAAAATAGTCATAATACACAGGAATATTACTGGACTGGCCTCACTGCAGGTGACCAAACTGATTAGCTTAACTACTAATAACACGAAAAGCAGCAATGTGGATGTGGAAGTACTCAGATCTTAAAATAATTCAAGGTTTCTGAGGTGCTTAAGTTTTATGGAGAAATTTAAGGGACTTCTTTTTGTTTCTGCTGGTTTCCTCTGACAAACTGTCCCTCTGTACCTTTAATTTATTCTTTCAAAATAACTAGGTACACCTATTTTGAACAGAGAGAAAACAGGTACTTGGATTCCCTATGCTTTCCTAGAATTGCCTTAAATAAACTCCCTTTTATCCTGATAGCATCTAGGACTTTCCAGACCTGCTAAACAACTTCAGATGCTCACACCACACCCCTGTTCCCACCCTGCTAAAGGATTACTTTTAATGGTAGGGTGAGCATACTTGGTGCGTAACATGCTTCAGCAGCCTACTGAAGTTTAACTGATATACAAAGAAACTTTCCAGCTGCACCTAAGATAAAGTTTGAGACAGCAAAATTTGCCTGTTAACTTCCCTAACCATAAGTTTAGGAATTAAAACCAAAGTGAAATCCTGATTCCAGTAAAATAAGCAGCAAAAAACTCATGAGTGAAATAATAAACTTTTTTTACAAGGAACAATGGGAAAAAAAAAAAAAACCATAAATCAAATCCCCTTAAAAAGAACAGCATGATTTATTTGTTTACTGCCTTATATGCAGGATTCTTATTAGAAGAGTACTCAATTCACACAGATCTGTAACCTCAGTGGGAGAGAGACAAACATATTTCTTCTGTTACCACAGTTGGGACCCTAGACAAAAATATGTATAAAACCCTGTAGCCTTTCACTCTTCAGTTCCATGGCATTCTGTCACAGACTTTACATTTAAAATATCTCAGAGCTTCTGTATGTCATTAGCACAACTACTGCACGTGTGCATATGTATGTACACAAGCACATGTACATATATGTCACTTGAAAAAGCACATACACATACACAGTTATGCTTGTCTCACACTATAAATATATGCACATGTGTATACATGCATGAAGACTTCTATCTTTAATTCTGAAAAATGCACATTCATTTCCACAGATGCTACTGAGGAAAAGAAAATCAAGATAAGGCGGCTAAAATAATTTAATTGATTTAGATATGCACAACATTTATTTTTGTATAGGACAGGCTACCACAGGAAAAAAAAAATTTATAATATTGAGTATTAATTATTAACAACAGCCTTAATCTACATGACGCTTATAAACTACTGTTATAACATTCTACTATCTCAAAAACTTACTCTGCACTGACATGGTTTACTGGAGCTCATGACATAATAGAGGATTTTTTAGATTGCTGTTGAGTGTCTCAGCAGTTCCTTAGAGAAGAAATGATAAATAAGAGTGGGAAGAATTTATATGAATATTTCTAGATTTTTTTGAACAGCAGAATGGCTTTGGGCACACAGTATGAGACCAGACTTCATGGAGTATGTGCACAGAATAAACATATTACTTCATAAGGTGAGCTGAGGGGGTAAGAATTTTACACTGAATTCAGATGAGGCTAGAGCAAATGTCTTACATATTCTAAAAGCCTGTTGTTTTGTGTATAGCATATACTAGTGAGCATAGAGTTGTCTGCAACAGCAAGGCAGGTTCTCTTTGTTTTGCTCCATAATCAAATATTATGCAACCCAATCCTGCAACTTTCTCAGAGAAGAAGTCTTTATTTGCAAATATTCTTATTTGATGTAAATATTCTTGCAAATATTCCTTTTATATCTAGAGGTTTTTGACTGTTAATAAATTTAGCATTTGGGTTTTACAGAAGCTGATGACTAATAGAAAATAACCACAACACAGGACAGGAATCTGAAAACCACTACCTTCAGAATCTGGTTGTAAAGAGATGTGGTCTAATAGAAAATGAGAAATTCCAGAGCATCTGAAAAATCTCAAGTAAGCAGCAATCTGTTATGGTGCTCACTCCAATAAACCCATTCTTCCTATACAAAAGTTACTGTAGTTACTAAGTTATCTATAGTTACTGTACTGTAACTGTACTATAAACACCCTCTCAGGCGGGATTACAATTTTGTTCCTCTGTTTACCCCTGAAATGAGTGAAGGAAAATGACTGAAAGCTGTATGGCTGCACTGGCTTAGGTGGCAGGATGACTGACCAGACTCTGTCACAGACTGTGTACACCACTCGCAATCCTGAACACACAAGGCAGAGGCAACGGCCTCCAAATTAGTTACTGCCAATATTTCCCCCTTCCCCAAAGCATCACCAAAATGGAAGACATTCTCCTCTATCCCTAAAACATGTCATACTAACCAGATGTGAATGACAGAGCGCAAACCTAGAATTTCCTCTGAAACTCACTCTGACAGAAAAATTTTCACAGAAACAATTACCAGAGGAAATAGATATTTTTTTCAAAAATAAGTATTTCCTCACAGCGCCAGCATTTGGAAGTAATAAAACAGAAAAAATACTTCAAAGAAAGCAGATAGCTTTCACAGTATTTCAACAAGTAAAATGAACCTTTCTTAGCTTGTATAAGAAGCAGTATCATGCCTTACACACCCCTTTAGTACTTACGAGCAAAATGATTAGAAGCAGATGGATGGACATTACTTCCACTGTCAGCACTTTCACTGCTGGAAACATCATCATCTGATTCCCAAACACATGAACAGGCTGAGGCTCCACCAACTTCTTCAAGCTTCCTCTTTAAAATTCCACTCATTGCTGCAATGCTGTCACCATGCACCTGTAACAGGAACAGAGGCAATGAGGCACTGAAACACCCACCTACTGTGCAGGTCTCCCAATTCATTTATCATGAAAGAGTTCACGTATCAATCAGATACCTGCAGCTAAATGGCTCCTTAACCAAGAGTTTTAAACAACTCTTCCAAGAAGGAATCAAACAACCCCACAGCCTATCATCAGTACATTTATCATCTCGCTGACTTTAAGACAGAAAGTAAATGCTACCTGTATTCTACCAATGCAGACAATTCTATCGCCAATCTCATACATAAATATATATATATATATATGTTCAGTTATGCAGCAAATTTAGGTCAAGCATAATACCCCAATGTAATTCATCAAAAATGGATCTTTATACAACACTTAAAAACTTACTTGGCACCAAGAAATGTTACATGACAAAAATTGTTCTGTAATAAATATAGTTCAGAAAAAACCCTCATTGTCTCTTTTGATTTATTTTAAAGGTTTGATTTATGTAACTCTCCGTACTAACCCGCAATTGCAATTAGATTTGAGAGCTGGATGGAACACTTTGCATCCTTCTAGGTCAGGCCTTGCATAAACAGTTCTGGCTCATTTTGTCATTTTAATTTACTCAGAAGTTTCTTGCCGAGAATTTTGGAAATTCATATATGATTACTGGCACACAAGTAGACTATTTCCATTCACACAAGCATCAAAGGACTGGGTCTATCCTTAAGAACCTGACTTCCTAATCACATTACCCAACAAAGCCAGTCATGTTGAACATTCCTTATTGTTTCCCTTTCATATATAACAGCTGATCTTCATATCTCCATTTTTGGAATACTAAGCAGAAAAAGATCGAAATACTTTTAAAGCCATTTTTACATAATTTTAACACATCTGATTTTTTCTCTGTCTTTAATTAAAAATAGTTTCTACTATCACCCTCATTACTGATTAATTCATACTGCAGACTGAAAATTAATTCTAAGATCTTAAGTTAAAATTTACAGATAGTATCTACTCTCTGACTACGCTAATCAGTGAAATGCTGCCATAAATAGCTGGGGAAAAAAGGCTGTTTGATGCTTTTAAGCTTTTAGTATTAAAAACTCTCATCTGATGCCAGTTGCCTTCAGCTTGTTAAGCTGCCAATTCAATTCATTTTATAACATGGTTATTTCTTCCAGTGAGCTTCACTTTACCTTTATGGATGTGTCTAATTTAGAGAAAAGATTTCAGTAAGGATGTGGAATCCTGACATAATACTAAGAACAGATGCTGCACAAGATGATCTTCAGCACCAAATGTATTTGCATGCAGAGCACACTAAAAATTAAATAACAAATATATTAGGGTTTCATACAGTCAGTCACACAAACGACTTTAAATATGCTCACCCTGATGTTCTCAGCTTGTTTTACTATTTATGAAAAAAATGTTTTCCTGAAAGGGATTTCTTCAGGCTAAATGTATGACTCAAACAGAACTTGCTTAGATCTCAACCTTTGCCCCTTTGTCCAAAAATGAATTACTATGAACGGCAAAAAAAGCACTGTATTTTTATTCTGAGGACATGGAAAGGAGAATTTAGCATCACTTTGCAATAACCTTTGCAAAAATGCAAGAATGCATTTTTATGAACCAACCTCTAATAAAAACACTTTTAGAAAAAAAGAAGAAAGAGAAAAAGAACACACACACACTGAAACCCCACCATTATAAAGAGTCACCCCCTAAATACAGGTTCAGAAACAACTCCTCTGAATTGACCCCTATATCCTCACTATATCTCCTGCCAACCACCTTTTCCATTGTCTCCTGCAGTGCTTACAGCGCTGAAATTGTGAAATCACCATTATTTCCATGGCAACAGCCTGCTATATCAAATCCACAGGATTATAGCTTGACTGTAGAAGAGGGTAAAGAAGCAGCTGGAGTGTGAGAAAGAAAATGCTTACACTCAAACATCTCAGTGAAGAGAGTGAGAAATGAGCTGACAAAGAGTTTATGGTACAAGTGAGACCTAAGTCAAATCCATGTGTTCACCCACTGAAATTGTGGCTACAGGAGTCATGAAGTTCCAGGTCCAAAGAACATAAGTCATAACTGCACTGCAAGGCAAACCTAGTATCTGTGATCATCATGAGTGTGCAGCCAGTCAGAGAGCAAGAACTCATTTCATACCCTGAGATGACTTCCAGACAAAAGCCCTTTTGTCAGACACTGTCTCCCACCAGTAAAAGCACACAGCAACTGGATGACTAAATGGTGTCTTGCACATCAGTGAAGTTGCTGCATACAGTGAGAGTGTCAACAGCCAGAACTGTGCCCAGCAAGTAGCAGAAACTAGTATTTTTTTACACCAAAGGGTTTTAAATTTGCCTGGTTTTAGCCTAGCCTACATTTGCAACAAGTGCTACAACCTAGTAGCAGCAAAGCCATTTCATTAACATAACCATAACAAATAGGTCTCAGGACCCTTGGATATGACATAGATTAGCTCTACATCACTAGCTGATCAAGATAAGGTACAGGAGGTACAGGGATACTGCAGAACCTGACTATCATCACAAAACAAAGAAGGCATAGCTAGCCATTACATATATTTAGTGTGACTGTTGCCTGATTTTTGTTCTGAATTTCTTCCAGGAAGATTATTGAGAAGGTTGTTTGACAAAGTAGTTGTGATCAAATTTAGGTGTTGCCACTTTCCTGAGATCAGTGATTCTAATCTCTCTGTAATCAAGTCTCCCCAGGAATATGTTACACGGGGGAAAGGAGACACTTCCATTACTCAAGAACTTGGCTATCACAGAGATAGATTAAAGAGTATCTAAAGCTGTTTGTACATGCTATGTACCAGAAGGAGATCCCTTTAGAATAACATCTGTATAAACAGATGCTGCTCCATAAGCCAATATTTTTCAGAAAGAAGCACATCTGCACAGTAGTGCACAAGGCATGTTCTATCTGGGAGCCTTATCTACACAGGCATCCTGCAGTACCTGAGCAGGATCCACATCTCCAGGACTAGGACATAACAAGCATGGGACACACAACCCAATGTTGTTTATGAAAGCATTATTTTGCCCTTTGCTCATTGTGTGATATATCCCAGTGGAAGACACAGATATATGCCAGAGACCAACAGGAATAAAAAATAGTCAAACTTCTAACAGCAGTGAGGCCACAAAATTAATTATATCACTAAAGGCTCACTAAGTGCACAACTTGGGAATCAGAACAAAGAACTCAACTGAATTGTTCTTTGTCCTGCACCATAACTACAATTGCACAGGTAAATTCAGATTTTGGGGAATTAACCGAAGCAACTGCAGTCACAAAAAAATCCAAATCCTCTCATTTGAACAGAAGACCTGAGAGGTAGGTCTAATGGTACAAGGTACCAAAGACTTACACAAGTCAAATTTTCTATACATGAATGGAAGACAAAACTATAAATAAATCCCATAAATGATAGAAGGAATCATAAGGGTAACGTAACTATGCAGAGATACAATTTTGCTAACACAAGTCACTTAGGGTATGTGAGACTACTATTACATAGGATGGGAATACTCTTAAATACACAGAAGTACTTCAGCAACACGTATGCATAGTCTGAAAAGAAGTGAGCAAATGTATATAGGTATAGAATGCAGTACACAGAAGTCCATGTCTGACTATAGGAACCAAACAGCACATGATTAAGAAAAATAAATGGATGGATCAATATTCTTGGACTTCCACTAAGGCACGAGTGAGATTCAGCCTTCAGAGGCTGAAAAATTACTGCCAGCTACAGGTAAAGAGATCTGCTATATCATACTTGGCCATTTGGTTTAAAAGGGCGAAAGTTGGCTTGAAAGGTTGAATTAGAAACAGACCTTTCCAGATGATTACTAAGCAGCTGTCTAGTACCTACAGTTGATTTAGAGCAGCATCCTTCCAATTCACACAACTGAGTAACAAGCAGACACTGGAATCTTTCCTGTTTGTAGATACACCCTTCACAACAACAACAAAAAATCCTTGCACAGCCACATGATACATCATCCTCTGCCATCCTTCTCACCATGCTTGTGTGACATTAGTCCATAGCAAGGCAAAACAAAGTTGAAACAGAGGGAACAGTATTAAAGCAAGGAAAATAAGCTAACAGATTGCTATGAGCTCTAGGTCAAACACCAATTACCTAACACAGTTAAGGACTCTTCAATAAAGTGACAACTTGACACAGCAGAAGCATATGGCTATGGGCTGTGAGAAGGATGTAGCTTTCTCAAACACCCCAAATCCAATTTTTCCTCCTTCACTTCCTAGTTTTCCTCCACCCTGATGAAAATACTCCTACAATGAGATCTTTTAGCCAGTTCTCTAGCTGCAGGTATGCTGACTGGCGAAACAAGTCCTCAAAGCTCCATGGCAACAGGCTTTGCCTTCCCACGATGCCAGATAACTGGAAGGCACCTGATATTTTAAAATTTCAGAGGCAATATGTTATTACTAGAAGATAAAAATCCCATGTAAATATGGGAGATACATTTCACACTGTCACAGTACTATCTGGAACCTACAAAGTAAAATAATATAAAAGCCTGATTTGGTTTGACTTGCTCTGGCACCTAAAAAGGCTAGAAATTTTAGAGAATCGTGGCAGCAATCTCATTGCAGCAGACCTTTAGATATCTTCTTTAGATAGCAGGTATCTCCAAATCCCAGTGAAAGGCCTCAAAAGAGTTATGTTAGAATTACTGAGTGAATGGACAGGCGACAGTGCATTCATTACCTGTGGCTCCCAGGAGAAAATTTTACTTATGATACTGTAGTAACATACACTGCCAAACTTGCTCTACAAAACCTAACTTAAGTTGCCAAGTCCTCAGTGTCTCACTGACACCCATGGACAGTTTATATACTGGGCATGACATTCTATGCTGCAGAAAATCACTTTGGCCAGTCTGGGTCAGCTGCCCTGGCCGTGCCCGCCAAGCTCCAGCTCCTCACTGGCAGAGAGTGAGACACTGAAAAGTCCTTGACTTAAAGCAAGGACCACTTAGCAACAACTAAATCATCTGTGTGCTGTCAATATCGTTCTTGTACTGAATCTGAAAAACACAGCACTGACCCAGCTACTAAGAAGAAAATGAACTCTGTCCCAGGCAAAACCAGGACAAGTCACAAAGACAAATCCAACAATTTTTTCATCCTAGCCAAAATTTTCAAATAAATGTTTTGCAAAGTTCAGTGCTATAGTACACAGCTCACACAACATCATCTGGCACACTGAACAAGTATGGAGCATACCTGTGAAGAAATAAACATCAAGCATGTACTGTATGCAGTAAACATTAAAAAAAAAAGATATGAAATAATAAACCAAAACCCTATTCAAATTATAGTTCCTCGTGATTTAGAGAAAAGCCTCACTATAGAAATCAGTTATTGACTAAAGCTATGGAAAAATTTAAGAGGAAAAAGAGCCGAAGAAGACATTGGCATTTGGAGTGGAGGGGGCTGGGGGACAGGGTATAAGAAACCCAACTATTTATTTCTTTGGTTTATTTATGAAGCCTTATTTTGTGCTAATTTCCTCTTGAGACCTGATCATATTTCATGATAAAATCTACCTGAATAAGAACTCTTATCTGAAAATAAAACCAAAAATAAACATCAAAGGTGGGCATTAAATAAATAACTGTCCTATGTGTCACACTGCATTTTCCTTGTCTCAAATGTATCAGCTGAAGGTACAGAAAAATTTAAAGTCTGTAGCAACAATACAGATTAACTTTTGAACATAAAACACTTCTATGCAAATGGCTGCAAACTGAACTGGAGGATGCAGAAAACAGATGTTACACATAAAACATTACTGCAAAGTACTCACCACAAACAACTCCCACCCACTGGCCAGTCAGCATGTACTATAACATTCTAGGGAGACCTGGCAAATAATTTCACAGTCAAATCATGAATATTGATGCTCACAAGCCAAGATTGGGTTTGGGTTATTTGCTGTGATTAATACTCTTTTTGAATTTAAGTCTTTTTTTTAGCCTGCAAACAAAGCTTCATTTTTTAAAGACATTTTTCTTACCTGCTTAATAAATGTCAGCAGAAGAGATGGTTGTGAACCAATCAAGGTGGTTGCCTGGCTCCATATAATGCACTGAATTATTCTGCCCTTTGTGTAACTGACAGTTTTAAATTTGGGAGGGGTAGTCAAGCCCAAAAGCACCTACAGTGACATCATCACTCACACAAAGACTATTACTTGCTTGTGAAAATGACTATTCATGTAAGGAACTGCATTAATGCAGACAAAAAACCATTTGCATGAATGCTTGCAAACAGTGAACAACAGAGGTACACGAACATGAATCAAACAGCTGTTCAGAATTCAAATTAATGTTTGCAATACATGTTTTGCTGTATTTGGCAGCTCTAATCATAAGCACCAGTTGCCAGAGGTAGGCTCTGGTAGTTTGAGTACTACAGTCTGTAAAATTTACAAATACATAGCAAGCTAATTCTACTTGAGACTACACGGTATAGGTACAGGGAACACCATTAGTATAATCTTACTAATATATTTTTGCTTACAGCAGAGGTCAACTTACACAAACATAAAATAGGTAAAGTTTCTCCCCTCATTTGCTTCAGCCTAGCTAAATCCACAGCACCAAACAGGATAAGACTGCACAATTCAACCTGGGGAATCTGTTCTGGCACTGCAAGCCAAATCCTGCCAAGTCTGCTCTTTGCAGGGTTTCTATACCATCAAGTTACAGTACTCCTGATTTCACACTTGAGTACTAATCCACTAATCTTCTAGACTGCCTACACATTGCTGTACACTCTAACACATGCCACCTAGCTCCACTGGCAATGATTTTTAAAATGCAGAAACGATGGTGGCATATGCTCACCTCTTGCATCTACAAGCAATACAGATGCTGATAGATCTGGCTCCTTTAGTCTTCCAAAAGCATCTCATATGGTCCTTCATGAACCAAGCGTGCAAATATCCCCCTCTCCAGCACCCAACACAAGACTCCTGCATACAGCAGCAGTGAAATGGCCTTCTAATTCCTAGCTACATCAATTGATGTCAACAGTTGAAATGATATTAAATGCTTGTATAATTCAGCCAATTTTCAGAAGAAAATTGTACGCTAGTTTTCTTAATTTTTCTCTCAGCATGCTCCCCAGAGAACAAAGTAAAATGAGTAAGAGGCAGTATTAATTCAACCAGGAAGCCAGGACATTAGCATTCAGGTCTCCGGCAGTGAAGGTGCAAACTGGTAGAAAGGGTCTCAGAAGAATTCAGCAAGAGGGCCTTCCTGTCAAGATGAGATTTGTCCACAAAAGCTGTTTTAGCTTGTGTTTAATTTATAACAATTTTCTAAGCTTGCTACAGCAAGTCCTAGAGGAAAACAGGAGATTCAGGAGAAAGACATTCTGAAGCTGGGTCACAAACCCAGGTTCATAATGCCTAACCTCCATATGAGTAATCTAGGACACTTTTAGCTGCATTTGTCAAAGTCTTTTCCATAGTCTTCAGGTAGCACTACTGAAGACCTGGTATTGAGCACTTCTCTTCCAGGTTTTGAATTTTCATGATGAAATTTCATCAATTAAAATCCCTTCACCCAAAATCTCTGCAGAAGGTTTTCTTTTATCCTTTCTGAAGAAAAAAGAAATTACTACCTGTATCCCAGAAGAAATTTTGAAGTTTGTATGGATGTTCCCAGAAAAGTTCCCTGTTGGTATTGACTGTACTGCTGGACTGCTTGCAGCAAAGGTCTGGCCAGGAGAAGTCACAACTCTTTCTAAAACTGAAATGTGAAAACAGAAAAACACTGCTACAGCAGCAATCAGTTCTACTGACTTTTACAGATACAGAGAGTTTCAGAGCAGAGTGAGCATGCAGGCGATGGGAAGAACTGGCCTGTCTGTTACCTGGAAGACAGCGTACTACCAACGCATCTTTATTGCACTTCTTTGCAAAAGGACATACAACATTTGGCTTGTTTAGCACCTTCCCAACAACTGGCATGAGGCTCTGAGACTGGCAGCAGTGCATTTGGCACAAAAGCTCTGCAGCATTCTGCTTCCAGCTGCAAAAATGGCAGTGGGGTCCAGCTCCGTAATGAAGACTGCAATGCTATCAGCTTCCTGAGTGCTGGAAATAAGTGGTCTTTAATATAAATTTTGCACAGATTAGTAAATGCAACATCTTTTCATACTATTTCATTGCTGATTTTCCATGCTGTTCTTTCATGAACACCGTTCCATGCTGTTCTTTCGTGAACACCAATCTTGCACCCTGCCTGCAGAGAACTGCATAGCATGGCAGGGAATCTTGTGTATCTCCTGCCAAAGTACAGCATGGCCATGACTGGTACATGCCAAAGGGGCCTTCCCACCTCTCCAGCCTTGGTACACGTCACTCAGCTCCCTGTTACATGCTGCATTAGCACACAGCCTGGCTGCTCCTTCACCATCAAAGCCACTAGAGAGAGAGCATGAACTCAACAGCTCCCTGCTGCCCTATGTCCTCTGCATCTTGACACAGGGGGTAGCCATTCTCTACTCTGAAATATGTAGTGTTTAATAGATTTTCAAAAATCCAACCAACCAAAACAAAACAAATAAACTCACAAAAACATTCAACATGTCCAAATTCAGAACATCTGAACTCCAAGAGCAGCAGCATGAACTTGTAACACAAAATCTTTCTGGAGCATATTTGCAAAACTCACTCTGAACTACGTTTTCCTCTTTTGTCTTTTTTTTTTCTTCTAAAAATACAGGAACAGACCTGTGGGAACCGAGCTAGCTGGGATGGATGATAGCTCAACCTAGGTAGTTTATCTGAAACCATAAACCCGAGACCATGGGAGGCGGGATATGGAAATTAGGATGCTAATGGCATCATTCCAAAATAGGTCATGTCTCTGATTCTGGTTCTTCCTTGGTTCGGGACCTGTGACATATAAACTCATGTCCCTATCCCATGTTCGGGATTGGACCCTTGCCCTCACGTAACCTGATATATTGTTAAGTTAGCCCTGCCCCTCGGTCTTTGGATGCCACCCCTCAGACCACACGGTCTCTGCATTTATTTTGCCACTATTAAAGTTTTATTTTTTGGGCACTCCATTGTTTCCGCTCCTCTGTTTTTGCCACGCTCCCCTGGCTGGACCGGACCCAGAATCACAGTGCCAAATGTGATACAGACTCTTCCATTTTAACTGTTTAAGTACTGAGGGATGCGTGCATATGTCCAAGTGGTGACAGGGAAGCGTAGATGGAAATTTTAGGTTAAAAATGACCAAATATTTCCTATCTTGTTCTGGCCACATTTTTTGACGATAATGGTACTACTTCTATGCGACAAGATAAAAAAAAGGACTAACTTTAGGAGATTACAGTTTAGAAACAAGATGAGTGGGTATTTTGGAGGTTTTCTGCAGAGTGGCAAATGTGGTAAGATTGTCTTCACCTTGTGGTCTGATATTAATCGTACAGCACAGAATTCTCTTCACACATGAACAAGCAATGCTGAAAATTGCTGGAAAAATCTAGCCTGGCAGAATCCTCAGCTAATCTGTTTGCAACTTGCTATAAAAAAAGCCAAATCAAACCAAACAAAAAAAGCCACATTACTTCCTCCATGTTATCATCACTATCTTTCACAACCTAGATATCACAGGCAATATGCAATAAACTTTCTCATTACTATTTTTACCAGATGAGAACTTCTGCTTCTATATCCAAAACCCAAAGGATTCATGACAACTTGGCACAACTTGGCTACCACTATAAAATGCAAAGATGTACCTCTAGCAACGTATCACACCTTTACTTCCTCAAATAATCTTTAGTCTACTTATTTTCTCCATATAATCTTAAACTACATAAAAGGAGGTTTAAAATTAAAGCAATTCAGATTTGTCCACCTCAGTTGAAAACTAATTATTCTCAAGAAGACTCATAGAAAAGTTTCTATAATCCATTTAATTATCTGCTTTCTTAATATGTTGACAGTCTCATACAGAATGAAAGATACCATTTCCTTTCCTCTCACTCGTTTTGTTTGGTTAAGAACTGTCAGGATGGACAGGTCCAGAGAGCGATGGTGAATAGTGCTGCATCCAGTTGGTGTCTGGTCCTAAGTGGTGTCTCTCAGGGATCAGTGTTGGTCCCAGCCCTGTTTAACATCTTTACTGATGATCTTGATGAGGGGATTGAGCCTACCATAAGCAAATTTCCAAAGTTAGGTCAGGGTGTTGACCTGCTGGAGGGCAGGAAGGCCCTGTAGAGGGGCCTGGGCAGGCTGGGTCAATGGGCCAGACCAGGGGCATGAGGTCCAACATGACACACTGGCACAGCAGCCCCATGCAGTGCTGCAGGCTGGGGCAGAGTGGCTGGAACGTGGCCCAGTGGGAAAGGACCTGGGGGTGCTGGTCAACAGTGGCTCAGGGAGCCGGGGGTGTTTAGCCTGGAGAAGGCTCAGAAGGGACCTCATCACTGCCTGCAACTCCCTGGAAGGAGGGTGTATTCAGGTGAGGGTCAGTCTCTTCTCCCAGGCAACCAGCAAGAGGTCACAACCTCAACCTGGACCACGGGAAGTTTAAGCTGGACGAAAGGAAGAGTTTCTTCACAGAAAATGTGATTAGATATTGGAAAGCACTGCCCAGGGAAGTGTTTAAGGAAAGACTGGACTTAACACTCGGTGCCACTGTCTAGTTAACATGGTGGTGTTTGGTCATAGGTTGGATTCAGTTATCTCAGAGAACTTAATTGATTCTGTGATTTCAAGTAATCAAAAGCAAGTATTCAACTTTCACTTTAATTGACCTTTGGTACTTGTGGTGTCAGTTAAAAATGGATTTTAGTATTAATTTGCATAGGATTAATTATTTGTGTCACAATACCTTGTAATATTTTAATGCTATCTTTAAGATACCACCATAACAGGAAAAATGCCCTTTTCAATGATGAAGAATGTATCAGCATACTGACTAACATATGCTACCAGAAATCATATATATACCAACAAAATAAAAGAATAAGAGGGGCATATTTAGCCCACTAAGAAAATGTTTGTCATTTGTTCTGTTTTCTAGGCACAAGCAGTAAGTCATCCAATGGGAAAGAAGCAGAAACAGAAAAAATATAAATGAATATAAATATTCATTTATATTTATACTGAATACCAGCTAACAACAAAGCAAGTTATGATATGTGGAAGGAATAAATAATGAAGAACTGAATTAAAAAAAAAAAGTAGTATTACAGACTATTAGAATATCCCAGCTTGGAAGGGACCCACAAGGATCACTGAGTCCAGCTACTGCAGGTAGTGGTTACACATTCTTAACTGAAAATAATTAATTCTTTAAAAGATGAAATTATTTAACAATGCTAAGTAATTGAATGCAATTTCTTGCTTGTAACAAGTTTTTTAGTGGTATAGGTTTTGACTCTTGCTTAAGGTAATTTAACATTCTACTTGAAATAGTTTGCATGATATTTCAGTCACCAGCACATACAACAGATAAGGATGCATTCACTAATGCAATGAATAAAAGAAAAAAAGAAGAAAAAATTCTTTAATTTGCAGGTTGTTAACTTACAAAGTCAGTGCCTAAGCACACATTTTCTATCACAGACTTCCCTGGGAGTAAGCCTGTATCTTCAAACATTATACAACACCTTACCTGCATCACCACCAGGAATTTTTTTAACCAACTTTCTACCTGCCTTCCAACTCTTCATCTAGTCTACCTCCCACTCACATGCTCCCATCTCAGCAGGGTCTCCAACCAAGGCTAATGAGCTTATCTCATTTCCACTGAGCTGGTGAATGCTGGCAGCAGCTGACAGTGAATGCTGGACAGAAAATGCAAATCTGTAGTTCATGTAGAATACCTGAATCATTAAGAGAACTTTAAAACTAGTGACAGCACGGTAGTTTTATTCAGTATCTTTCATGCTGTCATTATTAAGCAGTAGATATTTTTAGCCACCAAAAGCCAAATCCATCTGCAGCAGCAGCGTTTCCAAGGAGACAGAATAATTTAAACACATGTGGAACTACATCTCTGTTTTCATCAACTCCTCTCTGTTACTGGAGCACTTCTGAGTCAGATTTCTCATTTGATGAGGGGAAAGTGATTTGAATACATGGATTTGAGACTGTAATTTAACAGTTGAGCTTATGCTTTCAGATACATATCCATTACCTAAAAATAACAAACGTTAGGATGCAACTCCACTATTTTTCAGTCAGTGATGTTTACCAGTGTTTAGATTCCAGTATAACAAAAAAACCCAACCAAACAAGAGACACAGCTCACCAGTATTTCAGAACAATTTTGTGAATTGCTGCCATTTGCTGAAAATTACTGATTTTTTTTTAATTATTTTTTTTTTAGCAAACATACCAGGCTCCATTTTCTGAAGAAACAGCTAGGAGGAAAGGATACCACTCCCAATGGTAAGGTACATAAGTAAGCGTACAGTGAACAAAGCTTCTTCCAGTCCTCTTTAGCATTCATAGGAGTTCTATTGACTGGTTCCAGTTTCTCTTTATGGCATGGCTTTTTAGTAATTGTAAGTCTGCTTCAAGGGAATTCTCTCAGTGAATATAACAAAAATGGATTCATGCATTTACTGATTTTAACCACTGAAATCTACTGAAGCTAAATTCCATCATTTTAGCTTCATAAATATATTTTATAAATATATATACAGTCAAATAAATTAAAATCACAATTTATTTACATCAATTAATATTTTTGCTTCAAACCAGCAAAACAGGCTCCTGTATAACAATTATTTCCTACATGTAAAATGTAGAGGTAAGTCAACAGAGAGCTGACTCATTGAAATCCTTGCCCCAGTGAGGCGAATATCAATATCCTAATGTTTCAGTGGGGCCAGGACCTCTGCTGGTGTTCCTATATTCTCATATAATGTGACTTGATAAACAAATCTACTTTCTGTACCAAGCAATTTATTTGCTACTTGCCACCTCCAGACTGTGTGAACTAACAGCTGCTGCTAACACAAACTCTGCAGAAGCAAGCTATTTCAACAATTCATTAAAACTCATATGTAAATGCTGTAGGTACCACAAGATTTATCTAATACACATAATTATATGCATTTTTTTTTTACTTTATGAGAAAGGTTATTTAATACCTGAGTTATCAATCACATTCATTCCAAACCTAACAATAATGTAAAAAATCTACAAAATCCCTTTCAGCAGTTCTGAGGAGCCACTCTTACCGTTTATTCATCACTAAACAAGACAGTTTCAGAAGCAGTTCATTTTCCTATCCAAACTCAAAGAAAGCACTTTTAGATCTTACAGCACTCTCCTCCTGTTGGTAGCATACACTGTATTCTCAACAGTGAGTATTTCCATCACACAAAATGACCTCTCTTCTTACAGCTTACTGAGCAACTTCAGCATCAATGAGATGCAATGCGTATCCTGTCACATGAGAAAGCTGCCAGCATCAGGCATGCCTATGATTTCACTCTTTATGGATCTCACATCCGTTGAAACCTCCAAGGCAGAAGAAATAATAACGGGAAAAACGGCTTCAGAGTCATTTGTGAGGAACAAGCAAGATGCTTGCACATGCATTTTTATATCCAAGAAATGTTGTGGCAAGGATCAAGAATAGCTATTCATAACAGGAATTTTTTTCACCCTTACCTGTAAATCGGGTTTCTGTGTTTCAGCTCTGTCAGTGCAGAATGAAAGGTTTACTCCCCCTTTTTCCATCCATCAGACAGCAGCCATCCAATAACTGAAGTCATCCTGGCATCCTCTGGAACATGCTCTCTCCCTTATTTCCCACTCCCCACCCCCATCTGCATGCTAGCAAAATGGGAAAACAGCAAGAAGAAAACAGAACAAAAAAGCACATCTAAAAACCAGCTTTAATAAGCTACTTAGTAGTCAGTGAGGACACTCGGTACTAAAAGGTAATGACAAAATTTAAAGACAAAGGGAAAAAAAGTCTATTAATAAACCTTCAGCTCCCCTACTGAATAGGAATTCTCCCTTTCAGCTCCTTTTTGTAAGGCAAAAACAAGCAAACAGCTGTAGGAACACAGTTACTGCCTGTATACATTCTTTGAGACTGACTCAGCTATCCAGATCCTCAGTGAAGAGTGCTGCTGTGTATTTAGGAAAGCTTGTGATTATCAAAGTAACAGTGGTGCTTTTATACAAACAAGGATCTGAAATCTCAATGAAAATTAGAATAATTCAGATAGATGCCAGGAATTTCCTACAAAATACGTTTTCTTTCCGTTTGAGGCAGTATTTATAAAATACCTCAAAAAGAATAATTAGTAGATACTTTTTCTTGAATGCTAGATATGTAAAACTCTACTTGTATAACTGGTGCACATGCATTTATTTTACTGCATTTATAATAAAGTAGCCAATGTTCAGTGTGCTGCATGAACTTTACACAAAACTTTCTACCTAAATAAGGATTCAAACGTGGAGAATGACTAGGTGAACCATTTTCAATTCATGTGCCTGAAATATACTCCTAGTCTCTTTATAGCCTCTTAAATCTAGTTTGAAAAATATTTTTTCCAAGATCAGAGAATTTTTATTTTCTACCTCTCTATATAAATCAGGTAGGTATCAGCTCAGTTGAAGACAACAGCATCACATTTAGTTTATGACAGTTTAATTACATTTAAAATCAAAATCAAACATGAGTCTTCTTAGTTAAGATATCATTTACTACCATATCAAAGCATTTGTACTCCAGGATTTCCCCTTTAAAGAAAAACATTAAGCAGCAGAAGCTGACAAATACCTTTGTGTTTATAAATTTTAATCTTCAGCTCTAGCTTTCCAATAAAATTAACTGTGAATTCCTTTAAAACGAGCATCTGTTCTCTTCAATGAATTATTGATCTTTAACCACAGCAAGACTATAGTAATTAGCATACTTCCACTACAAAGTAATAGCTGATTTAGCTTCTAAAACATTAGCTGTCAGTCTTAGCACAACAAACTGCCAGCAGATCCTGTGCATAACATTCAGAGTCTGTCTTTACAAGTAAAGTAGGTGTCTTTTTAACCAAATTACTTCAGTTTAACATAAAACCTCTTCTACATGCCTAGAAAAATGGAAATCCCTCCCTGCAAGCATTAAAAAACTATTAAGCTTCAAATCCAAAAAATCAATACCATTTTCTTTAGTGGGGAAAAATGGGAATACTGAGGGACACCTAAACAGACATTTTGCCCTGATAAGCAATACTGAAAAGGGAATACCAAGGAACACCTAAATAGACATTTTGTCCTGATAAGCAATTGGCTGGAAGACTTCAAATTCATTTTCTTTTTGATCTGCAGAAAGAAATTTGGAGTTGAGTACTAACTCTTCACCTTTCAAACAGCCTGAGTACTGAGAGATATGAACAGACATAGAACCGTAGTGCCACAACTAGACTTAATAAACATTTTTTAAATACAGATGCAGGTGCAGCACTGTTCCATCCCCAAAACACCACCAGAATAGCTAGTCAAAAAAATGGGCAGCATAAACAAATAAATCA
This sequence comes from Hylia prasina, assembly GCA_013397195.1. Classification (NCBI taxonomy): domain Eukaryota; kingdom Metazoa; phylum Chordata; class Aves; order Passeriformes; family Sylviidae; genus Hylia; species Hylia prasina. The sequence goes on along the minus strand of VYXD01002160.1, from coordinate 1,638,564 downwards.
GGATGCATTGCAAAATCTATTATGAAAAAAGTAGAGTATTACCAACAAAAACCCCAATAGCTCAACAACAGTCACAGAACGAAGCAACTCTTAATAAAGACAAACAGTGTTTCTAAAGTAAAACACAAATAGCATTGCTACAAAAACTGATTAGCATTAAGCAGGCTGCTGTTTCCCCCACACTCCACAGGGGCTGGACACACAAGCCTCCCTGGAAGTGGGGTCTCCAGTGCAATCTCCAGAACCTAACCTTGCCAGTTTCCTCGGATTTCTGTGTAACATCAGACGGTCCTTGTGAACTTGCCCCTGTTTGCACATCAAGAACTGAGTAAAGCCGTTTACATGATAAATGCATTTTAAACACATGAAATTCACTTCAGGGTGCTGAGGACATTCTCCTGTGCATTTGGCTGCCTGGGCACAAGGCCAGCCGACAGACAGCACAGCTGGTGGCCCTGAGAGGAAGGCAGCAGCAGCCCCTGCCCACCCTTTGCCAGGACCCTTCCTTCAAGTTCAGCCTCTTGCCCTTGGCCCCTACTGGAGCTGTGCCCCCACTGCCACAGCCGTGCTGGGACCCGGCCGGACACCCTCCTGACCCGGACCCCGAGGGCAGACCCGGCCCCTGCCTCCCGGGGATCCCAGACCGGGGGGATCCTGCCAGTCCAGCCTGACAGCCCACCCCGGGCCAGAGCCGCTCCGTACTGCCGAGCTGCCCTCGGCTCCTGCCTCACCTGCTCTTTCCAAGCCACCTGCTGCACTGGCTGCTCCCCGGCAGAGCACCTGGACCTGACTGGCCCTTTCCAGAGCCAGCACCTGCTAAATCTTAGCAATGCTTTCCAGCTCCAAAGTGCCATTATTGGACTAATTAACCACATATACACAGAGATGGAGTAAGGGAAACTGAATCCAGGTTTCTACCCAGTCCCTGCTGTGACTCAAGGAATTACCTTTTGTACTTGTATTTGTTTGGCTATTTCTCCTGGTTTTTAATTTACCTATATTTGGTACTCCATAAAACACACATTTAATTTTTTCTCCAGAATTATTACATTGGAAAGAAGGAAAACTTCACCAGAAAGCAGATTCCTTCAACAACTTCCTTCACTTTTTCTTTCCCTGATTATGTCTATTGCTACCAAAATATTTACTTCTGTTTTCTCTGACTCTACAAAGAATGAAGTTTCTTTTGGCGATCCCTGTCTGAAAGAGTCTGACAGTACTGCCTCTTTCCTAAATAAACCTTCAGGCTTGGGTACTGGATAGCACCATGTTCACCGTCTTAGTTTCTCCTGAAATGAGAATCTTTCCAAGTAGGAGAGAAGGTAAGCAACGGCTGAGGGCAAAACGGTCTTGCAGATGTACAAATCTCAAAGAACTCTGATTACTGGCAACTAACATCTCTTGATCTCCACTTGATACACCACACAGGCACTCACAGCCCCTGGATCCCAGCAGCTATCCTCAGGTTATGTAACTTTTTGATAGCTTATCACACAGTCCTTCACTAAAATCAGTTACTATAGATCTCTCCTGCCAAGTGTGAGACAAAAAATTTTTATGACAATTTCTGGTATGAAAAATTAACATTGTTTCACATTTCTGCCAATAAAAGCACTACATTTTTAAATACACTTGCACAAAATTTAATTCCAGAAGTTACTGAAGGAGCTCCTCTACCCCACGCATACTTTTAAGAAAGGCCACGCACTGTTGCTATTGATAGTACTCACTGTTTTTCCCCAGTGCCGCTGATGCATAGCTCACCAAAACAGACAAGGAAAGAACATCCAAGGAAATCATGTCCACTTCCTAAGGACATGTGACTAACCAGTACTACCAGCCCTTCAATACAACCACTTCCTTGGGGCCATTCTCATGCCTGTTCCATGCATGGTTTTGTCCTAGTGCACTTGTTTTTAATAACATAATTGGCTCTTTAAAGAAAAATCACCATTGTACATGAAAAAAACATAACTTATGTATCACATAAAGATTAAAGATCTTTAATCACAAAAAATGATGAGTAGGGCATTAAGTTAAGCTACTGAATGAATAGTAAGCAATTATACAACTTGTAAGTGGCAGAGCTGTTAAAAAAAAAGGAAGGAAAATTTATATGAAAGATCAGTTGCTTTTTCAGAAATTCAGAGTGTGCCTGATTTCTCTCCTTGTAAAATGAAAGGTCATTATTTACCTTTTTGCTCCATCACAGCTAAGGTGGAATTCAAAAGGTACATAATTTTGCTGATAAATTAAAATGTCCTCATTCCCCAAGCAACAGGAACTTCAGCTGCACCAAAGAAAGCAGTGTTCTGCAAAAATTGACCTGTGTCTTCATGTACAGAACTGAAAAAGCATTCTAGAAGAGAACACTCAGTTGGCGGGGAACAAGAGTCTAGTCCCTTATTCCAAATCAATCTTGTGAACAAGAAAGCTCACCTATCCCTACACACAAATGAGTAGCCCAATGTTAGTGTTACGCCCCAATTCATCCAATATCAACCAAGAGAAATGGCAAGCCCTTATATCTCTGGAAGATGCAGGTGTCAATGTCAACACTTTCAGGCCAAGAAAAAACAGTATCCAGGTCTCTCATTTTCTTAGGAAGTTGCTCTCAACTGCAATAAACAAGTACATGTCTATCATTGGTAGAAGAGAAAATCCTATTACATTAAGAGTTCACTCATAGAAAAGAGATCAGTGCTTTGGATTTCCAGTGCACAGAGCTGACTGTACTCTAAAGCTCATAAATTCAGATATCCTACAGTGCTAGTATGCCCATTTCAGCAAGGTAGAAGCCCCAGTGAAATGCAGGATGACTGAATTTCTCTTTACATGTTTTGCAGACACAAGTTCTACTGGCTATGTTAAAAACACAGTAAGCATTACTTTAAAAGTCTTAGCGGCAGGGAGACATCAAATGGATTTCCTGACTTGCAAATGCCTCTTTAATCACCTTCACTGCAGCAGCAGGCCTCCAAGAAAATGCTCAGCAGAATCATGAAGGAGCCATACCAACAGAACATCAGGGTTGGCAGTGAAAAGCAGGGTAGTCAAAAGCAACAACCAAGAACTAATTTAAACAGCTTTCTCAAGACATGTCAAATAAGGAAAGACAAAAAAATTGTCACTGGGCAGAGAGAGCTCTTTTCAGACAGATCAGCTACTGAAGAGAGGTTCTGGAAGAATCCCAAAGTTGTCATTAAAACCAAAAAGCCTCACTTCTTATACAAACTGTTAAGCCTTAGGCTAGGAACGATTTTCAAAGTAGTGACAGAGTCTGCTTTATTTTGCATCACTGTGAGTAGATAATTTTTGGTGACGTTAATGAGCAATAGAAGCTGGAGAACAGGCTTTCCTTCAGTGTTCAGACACACAAAATCAGAAAGTCATATGCAATGAGAAGTCATTCAAGCTCTCCTTTATTTAGAACAAGTGTTTATATTCAGCGTGTCTGTAAGGGAGAGGTGCAGACAATGGTCTCCACAGTCTTCCCACTGTATCCCTTACAGATCTTCTTATACCAACTCAATCAAAAACTGTCTGAAAAATTTGTCCAGTTTTGTAGCTGTATCCCATGATGAAAAATGCAGTGCTTAAAAATGTAACTGGGGGGACTCTGGGGCAGAAGAAATCTGCCTTTGATGATCAGATGGTTCCCGTCTCATAGGCAGGTGGTATGGTGAAATAACAATGGCACCAAAGATGGTACCCTTATACAGCTACATCAAATAGGGAAGATACTGAAGGCTGGCCATCAGACAATCCCTTCAGTATCTCTGCTACATATTGAATGTGTAGAAATTCAGTGCACAGCACAAATCAAAAACTTGTCTTTGTAACCAAGCTAACTTCTCTTATCTATTACCACGACCATTGGCACTTCCCTGAGGGTAACCTGGAACAGTTCTATAAAAGGCCTCACTTGTAAATAGATTAAGTAGAAAAGGGTAAAGGCTACCATCCACTCAGTGTTATGGATGAAAATATAATAGGAAAAGTTCAGTATAAACTGGATACAGGCAAGCCATTTCAAATATATTCATATATCACATGAATGACTCTTTCTGCTATTTTAACCTACGAATGTACAGTTTTCACCAAACATCTTCACAAGCAAAAAAATATCCATTCTGGAACAATTTAAATTTCTAAATGAATGCTGATCACCCTATACACATTAAAAAGATGAGTTCTCTAATCATTTATTATTAAAATTAGACTAAATATTAAATTAAATGTGTTTTAAAATGGATTTTAAATCAATTTTTTAATCCATCTTTTTTTAAAAAAGTAGTAGTGAGATGCAAGAAATTCAAGATATTCTAATAAATATTATATTTCATTTTAGAGATACAATATGATAAGAGAACAGAAAACCAGGCAATTTTGGCTATATTCCTGGGGCTTCCTGCCTCGCTGACTGACATTTACAGACTTGATCTTTAACATCTCTTAAGAAAAACAATAGTTTTGATAATAATTAAGTGCATGTATTCATTTTACAGATAATGTATCACTATAAAAACTACAATTTTCCCACATATTAATAGGAATTTGTCACATCCAGGATCAGCAGCAGTATGAGTAGAGTCTTCCATCAGTAATATATTAGATGCTGACAAGAAAGCATGATAGTGATCAATTCAGGAGCTATTCTAAGTCCTTAAATTATCTTCATTAAGCACAAAACATGGGAGCAATTTTATTTTAATATCAGCATTTTTATCAGACTGTTCCTCAAAAAAAGAAAAGACTGAAGGAATTACTTTTATTCATTAGTTATTCTTAAATGTCATCCACATTGCATTCCAGAAACAAAAGTGGGAATTTTCTTTAAAATCCCTCTTCATAAGAGAGGTACCACAGTCAAAGAACTCAGCAAGAGCAGCAGTTTGGTGCAATCACGCACTGACACCTAGTGAACGCTTGCAGTTAAGAAATCCTTATCTTCTCATCACCAGTGCCCGACAAGCATTACCAACACACCCGTACTGACAAGATGCTTCAAACACAATTCTTTCCTTATTCCAATTAGGGGACGTCAGGATGTGAGGTATTCCTTGCACACAAGCATGAGAAGACACATTAAGTATCTGACCAGCTCAAAAATGTGTACGTCCCTGTAAATGAGTCCCTACTTTGTTTTATTTTTCATGAATAATGGCAGCCTAGTGACAAGTGCTCAGTATGGCACTGAGAACAAGCAGACAGACAAGTTCTTCGAGATGAGATGGATTTTGCAAACCCCCAACTCCACTCAGGGAGTCAGCTGGCTCCACACACAGCACAATTGTTTTCTTTCCATTATGCAGCAGATGGTGCTGGAGATGATCTGAAAAGCCCTTAAACGTGAACGGCACATGCAGAGAAACAGTGGAGACTGCAACCAGAGGATTTATAGCCGAGAACAATCTGGGGTCAGTGATTATGTCATCACATTGTCACTCCTAATGTGTTTCAACAGAGATGCAGAAGCTAGCTGTTCGACCCATTCATCGAGCTTCATGCAGAATCGCCAGCCTCACATCCTCACCAGAAACAACAGAGCCTGACATTGTTACTCAACTCTTGTTATTCTTTATAATTGCATTTAAGGGATCCCTTTTTGCAAACGTCTTGCATTTCTTCAGCCTAAAACCCAAGGTAGCAATTATCTGGTCTCTTGAATTCTCAGGGAGCACTGGACAGATTATTCAGTGAAAAACTGCACTGCCTAGTATTACAAGCAAAGCCAGAAAAACAAATGCCAAAATAAGCCTTCAAGCTCTTACAAGTGAGATGAGGTTGTGTTGGAGGGCAGGGGAGGAGGGGCAACGCAATACACTGCCAGATGCTATCCATCACTGTAAGTCTTTTCAAACCCACATTCAAAATTCCAGTTTTCATAGCCTGAGTTTCTTGAATTTACAAACAGAATGTTCCAGAAGCACATACAGCATTATGAATTATATACCTCTGTTGTCTGTAAGCATTTTTCCAATATTAGCTCTGAATTGACTTTGGTGGAAGTCAGTTGGAAGAAAAAGTTAAAATTAGTCATTCCAGAACTTGCAGCTTCACTTGAAAAAAAATTATGTGTATCCAGGGTATTGATGCTTGGCTGTGGGTGCTAGGCTCAATTTCTCTCTCATGTATATGCAAGTTATTTTGTTACAGCGACAACATACACAAGCCATAGCACTAGTGAAAAGTCTTTAACAAATGGATATTTGGGTGAAGTTGTTACTAAATGCTAGGTTGCTCTTTCCTGTACGATTCCTCTCCAGCAAAACTGTTTGCCTTTGGTTGAGTAGCTCCAGTCACAGTGGTCAAAGTGGTGTTTTTTCCTTTTTCATGATTCCATAATCCCACATCTGTGTGTGGTGACAATGGCAGGGGGAAACAGATGTCTCCCAGCCCAAACCATGAAGACCAGCAGGCCACTGGCAGCTCCCTTTACTTTCCAAAATTGTTTTTAATACATCTCTAAATTACCTGTCACACATCATGAGGATAAATTTCTTAGATATACTATTCAGAGGCTTTTACAACATTAAATTATCTAGTTTACCTGTGCCATTTGTTTCAGCAACTGTACAATTCTCATTTTCTTTCTTACCAGTTACAAAACAAAACAACCCAAACTAAACCGTGGGGTTATGATGGGAACTTGACACATCTAAATAACTGGCTTCTTATTTTGGAATGAGTGCTCAGAAGGAAAAACAACAACACAGAAAACCTATCCAACTTAGGAAAAATGACCCAAGCAGAGTTATTCTATCAAGGCTTACTCTATAGCTATTTGGCTCAGCATAAACCCCAAACATCCCATACCACTTGTGATCATCTGAGATGGTGAGGAACAGACGAACAGACACTGAAAAACACAGAAAATTATTGCCACTGTTAATAAATTTTAGTTTGTGAATTAGGTGCAGTATTTTGAGATCCTTCACTTAAAAAATCTAGTGTATGCCTGTTAAAGAAGTAAATATTTTATTAATGTATCTTGGAAACAAGTTCAAACCAAAGTAAACATTAGCAGAAGCATGGTAAATCCTGAGCAACTGAACTCTATTACTTTTTATAAGCATATACCAAGTTTACAAATACATAAGCATACAAATTTCTAGGTATATACAGTGCTCTCCTGCTTGTTGAGACTGTATCTGGAAAACAACATGTTTTTCTATGCTATCGGCAACAGTAAGGCTTGACAATTTTTTCAAAATTTCTTATAGTATGTAAGGAATTAGAACAGGTATTCTTGTCAAATAGGAATTCACATTGAGGCGTAAACATATGGGCAAAACACAGATGATTAAGGGGAGAAACCTCAGGGGGAACAGCAGAGTGCCTGATCAGCTTGCAATGATCAAAATCTCTTCCGCAATAAAGAATATTTATACTCCCTCAAACCAGCATCCTGCTTTGCAGTTCAAAAATCCTTGTTGCCATGGGAACTGCAAAAGAAGCCAGTTGTGACATAGCAAGGCTATAACAGAAACAAGTCTGCTGTGAAATGACCGACAGTCCAAGGTTTTGTATAAAAAAGGCTTGATGAGTATTTTGAACCTGAAAACAAAATGCTGCCTCAAATCTTACTTCCAAATCGTCCTTCCACAAATATCTTGCAAATTTTCACTAAAACCTGATCATATATATAGAAATTTCTCATAAAAGGAGGTAAATTTGTATTTCATATCTACTACATTCAGTGCAAAAATACCTACTTTCATATGTGTCTTTTCCAGATATATCTGGTACCAAGGGTACATTAGTGATTTACATTACTGTACTTTGTGTAGAGGGACTGAGCAAACAGATCTCAAAAAAACAGAAGAGACAAAAGACTAAAGCACACACACAAAAAAAATACTGCATAAGACAAACTATATAAAGGAGGACTCCTAATGCAATTACATAAAACAATATTTCAAAGGGTATACATGCAATTTGCCCTTTGTACCTGTTCCCACCAGGTAACAAAAAACAGCGCTTGATTACTAAAATAGAACATCATGCCTTTTGAGAAGGCTGTTGGCACTTCAAAGCAAAGTGAAAAGCAGCGTCAAACCCAGAGTCATGCAGTTCTCACTTGAACACAAACAGTTTGCAGAAGTGTGAATAAAAAAACCAACAGGCTGATCAAAGGATTCATGTAATAACATGGAATTCATACTTTCAAACATAACCCTTTCAGTACCTCATTATAATCTTATCAAGACACCAGATGTATTTTCCTGTCAAATACCTGTATGATACATAATGTCTTCACATGAGAAGTACTGCACTGAAATGATGTGACCTTTAGGTGCTCATTTGTGACACAATAATGAAGTTGGGGAGAACCATGAAGAAAACAGTTTTGCAAAACAGTTACCTGTAAAAAATGCTTTTATATGTCAAAGCAGTCTCATATATGTTTAAAGTAGCTTTTATAACTATTTAAGTATCGGATTATGACTAATTTAAAAAGAATCCTAGGAAACTAGGTACAAGTCTTATCTGCATACTGGTTCATGGTTCCAGATTGCTTTGCAGAACCATTAATTAGGAAATGCATTCTTTTTTATCTGTTCTAACAACACTTGCTTATCACACAGCCCATTATACAGAATGTATTATCACTGAAACCAATTAGTTTGGATTACCTTCATTTCATCCCCCTCCCTGGAGGGCAGATAAGAGCACCTATCTCCCTTTTGGCCATGCCCACTCTCCTTTTTGACCTAGTTTGCACACTCTGGCACAGAACTGTACAGGACTTGCAAAATGCTTGGACTAATCATCAAGTAACTGAGAATACTGAGAGTAATGGGAGGCATTCCCAACAGAGAGGGTAGTTGCCTGGGAAATGGAAAATGCAACAGGCTTTTCTTTCTTACCTGTCAAAACCATAGAGCAAACAGAATGAAGGAGAGGGAGAGCACTGATACCTGCATCTTTATTAAGGTCTGCAAAAGTATTTAAACTGGCCTCAAGAAGTCAAGCAATTCACCCAAAGTGAACCAGATTAGTGAGAAAACCTTTAAAAGGTAAAATTTTACTTTCAGAATAGTGCGGCATTATTTATTTGACAAGTTTTTAGAACTAGCAAAAATATAACCTTCCTTAAATAGGTTGTGGAGTAAGAAAGTAACTAATACAGTACAATGATGCATACTAGAAAGAGCAAAAAACAAAGGAAAATATTGAATCTTCTAGATCATTTTACATGCATGTATCAGTCCTTCACTTAACACTGCATCTATTTGATGAGTCCTTTTTCCAATAACACAAATGCTCTATTTTTCTGATTTATAGACACATTAGGAAGATGTCTTCACTGCCACAGACATCTGTGAGAGACTGAAGACTGCTGTCTAGAGACACGCTGGAGTGCATATGTGAGAGGGCAGGGGCAGGTCAGGCCTTGCCCTGGTGAGACAGTGCCCTGCTCCAGACCCCCACCCTAGAGCCTGTATCCCACCGTGGCTGCCAATTCCTCACCTCTGGAGCCCCTAACCCAGCCCCTAAGTGGCCAAATGAGCAGAAGTCCCACCTGGGGGAAGGGCCCAGGAAGGCCAAAGGGTATTTAAGGCCAAACACAAAGCAATTAGATGTCTTGACCCTACTTCCTCTTGGAATTTTTGCCTGAATACCACTGGAATTCAGTAGTTGGTACTGATATGTGTCCTTTTATGTATCTTTTCTGTTTTTCTTTCTTCTTCTAATCTCCTCTTCTTGGAATTTTTGAGAACTTAAAATTGAACTAGCTTAGAGTTTGCTAAGTTGAATGGACCAAGTTAATTCTTTGAGAAGAGTTTTATGTTGATTGAATGCTGCATTAAACCTTTTTCAAAGTTTCTTTGATTTTCTAAAGTTGCCAATAAAGTTCTTTTTGTTGTTTTGATCTCTTGAGCATACCTTGTCAGTATTTCTCCTACGGGTCTAAAGAGTACATGAACAACTGTAAGCCCTTTTCAATGGCTCATCAAGCAAGTTGCTTGGGGCATTTACAGCATTCAAACCTCCTTATTCTCTGGCTCAACATTTCTGTAAATTAGTGTGCTGGGTTTCGCTGGGAGAGTTAAATTTCTTCAACGCAGCTGGTATGGTGCTGTGTTTTGGATTTGTGCTGGGCACAGTGTTGGTAATTCCAGGATGTTTTTGTCATTGCTAAGCAGTGCTCCCACACAGCCAAGGCCTTTCCTGCCCCTCACACGGCCCAACCAGTGAGGAGGATGGGGGTGCACAAGGAGCTGGGAGGGGACACAGCCAGGACAGCTGTCCCCAGCTGACCACAGGGATGTCCCACACCACATGGGTGTCATGCTCCGCATACACACCTGGGGCAAGAAGGGGGGATGTTTGGAGTGACAGTGTTTGTCTTCCCAAGTCACTGTTCCATGTGGTGGAGGCCTGGCTGTGCTGGAGATGGCTGAACACCAGCCTGCCCATGGGAACTAGTGGATGAATGCCTTGTTTGGCTTTGCTTGTGTGTTCAGCTTTTCCTTTACCTACTAACTGCCTTTACCTCAATCCACAAGGTTTTGCACTTCTACTCTTCTGATTGTCTCCCCCATCCTGCTGCTGGAGTGAGCGAACAGCTGTGCAGCATTTAGTTGCCAGCTGGGATTAAACCAAAACCATCAGTCACCATCAACCACCTGTAGAAGATTCCCCTATAGAAGGTAAACCAAACCACAGTTCAGCCCCGTTCACCCCCCTTCACTTTGAACAAACAGACTGATGTAGTACATCCCTGCAGTAACATCTGTCTGTGGTTAAAGCAAGCTGTGCTACCAGTGTGACAAGTGCCAAACAAGGCTGTCTGCTGATCTGTAGTGTCTCTACAAGGCCATTTGTTTCCCAAATACAACAACTTACCATAGTGAATGTGTGTTGTAACACACATTACAACCTCCTGCAGTTGCTTATTGCTTGTTCCCTCCACAGCCGTTGCGATGCAATCACAGAGGCAGGAAATAATTTTAAACTGTCATTAGAACAACCTCACAGAAAAAAAAAAATCTAAACAGACACAAGACCTATCACAAAGATAAATTCACAGCACATGCTGCAAACACTTCTCTGACTACTACACAAGTAAGGGTCCCCACAGAGTGAAGAAACCAGGCTACATTCAAGTGCTTTATATTCTGTATATATTACCTAACTCAAAATACAAACAGATTTCCCAGGGTTCAACCAAACTTCTACCACATTTTGAAGAAAGTTCTATTTATTTCATAGTAAAAGCTAAACAGACCTAAAAAGCTTTATGATGACTTTAAAAGACTTTATAATAAAGCATGCTTAGTCACAAACTATCCACGTTTTCTCATTTTGCTGCACTTAACAGCATTCTCTAAAACACATTATGATAAGATTTTTAGTGACTAGTGAGGGACGTTGCTGAGCTAACCTGAACTACTATTCAGACAAGAAACACAAAAACAACATATTGAAACAATAGCCACAGATAAGAACAGGCATACAAAAGGGGCAGACCTTTCCTTATACTCAACTTTTAAAACCTGTATTTTAGAGATTACTTTAGCCTGCTTTCCTCTGACAAGACCAAAAAGCACATAAGTTGTTCTGGAATCACCCTACGGTATGTCACTCCAGGGCCTTTGCCCTTGGGTCTTTATTTACATTGTCACTTTTCAGGGTAAATACACTGAAATTTACAAATCCCTCCGAGCTTTGTTTGTTCCACATACACTACGCAAAAATCCTTTCTCTAACTTGTAAACTGATAAAATAAGGGTGACTAATGTGGATGTGAAATCTTCTGTGGCAGACTTTTGTTAGCAATCTTTCCCCAGTAAAACATATTCAGAACACTGCAATATATGGTGAGTATAATTACCCATTAAGTGTGAAAGAACATGGGAAACTGAGCATGTTTTGCAGCCTGAAGCAATCTGTTCATTATTTAGCTCTACTAGTCTGGGTCAGCCACTGCCTCTCACAACTGTTTGTCTTCCTGTCTACTTAGACCAGATGATGCTTTAGACAAAGAATGAACTGGAGGTATCTCGCTGCTCCAGGGCTGTGCTGAGCGGGTGTAGAACAGAGTTTCTCACACAGGACTAGCACAGTCTTGCAGCACCACAGGATCTATCCAGAACCACAGACTACACAGAAATCCCCTGAGACGTTTCCCATTTATTCCGCTATGCCGGGGACAGCTGGGGCTAGCGCAGCTCTGTCCTTGCCCTCGGCGCAGCGCGGCGGCCAGGCCCGGGCGCTGAGCGCCGCACCCCCGGCCAGCGAGGCCCGGCCGGGCAGACACACGCCCCCCGAGGGGCTCCCAGCCCATGGACGCAGCTGGGAACGAAAGTGCTGGGCCAGTGGCAGCAGCGAGGGACAGCCAAAACCCAGGGAGCCCTAAAGGGGTGCCGCAGGCCACCTCACCTCGCATCCCTTTACGCCTCAGGTGTCACGAACGCCAGGAGAGACAGCCGGTCTTACATGCGAGGATCCAGTCAGTCTCCGGTCTGAGGACAGCCGCTCTCTCTGGGTGACTCACAAACGCAGATGCCAGCGGGGTTTGTTCTCCTCACCCAGTTCCTGGGCTGGCAGCGAGTGCGCCGCGCTCCACCGCTGCCTCTGCGCCTGCACACACGCACTGCGCTTGCGGCTCCTCACCTGAGCCGCCGGTATCCCAGCGCTTCNGGGCCGGGGCCGGGGCCGGGGCCGGGGCCGGGGCAGCGGCAGCGGCAGCAGCGAGCGCTGCGAGCCGCGCGGCCCGCGGGGGATGCTGTGGGCACACGCCTGGGCACCGCCGGTGTCCCGTGTATCTGTCACTGGTGTTTCCAGGACAGCTACAGATCTGTTGACAAAACAAACAACAAAGGGAGGGGTACTCAAGCAAAACCACAGCTGCTTGTTGTTTGAAGCATTCAATAATTTCTTTCTTTGTGCTAGTCGTCTGGTAACAGCAAACCCCTCTCAGACACATACTTATTCTTTTCAGTCTAAGCCAGAAACTATTACTTATGCACCTGCAATTTTTTCAAGACCTTTCCCTCCACAAAACCAAGCAAACCAATATGAAACTTGTCCTTTAATTACACTTTTTGGATTTGGGATATTTTGGATTCTCTTGTCTCCCTATCTTACACCCTGCCCTGACAATTGTTTTTTTACAGCTGAGGTGAAAAATCTAACTGAAACACTGCAGCCTAAGAGGTCACTACACGAGAGTAGCAATACTCATTTTTAGAGTAAACAACCTCAAGAGACTATCAGTGGTTGAAAATTGTGGAGAGAACGGACAAAAGGCACACACCATCCCACTGCTCCATTTGCAAGTGTTTCTCTTGGAGTGCACACCCAAAACTCTTGAGTTCCACATCACACAGATCCCTGGGTACATCTGGTTTTCCCAATACTCGTCAGAGGATCTGATGTACAGTGCATATCTGCACATCTCTGATAATAGAGTTCGTGCTTTTAATTTGTTCAATGTAACCTCCATGGCATTACTTCAAAATTACAATGTGGAAATAACACTCAAATATGATTGCTACCTAAAAATTTGGCTCTCGTGTCTTAGCACAAATTCATAAATTATACTTAGAAATTAATGAGATATTTCTTTATAACACAAAGATAATTTTTCACTTCAAATGTAAAATATAATTGAAATGATACATACATTGCAGCCTTGGTAGCTAGAGACTTTCTTTAATATTTTTTTTTGAGTTGTCTCAGAATACCTGATATGAAAAAGGGATTGAAGCATCATGAGCTCTTAGAAGTTATCCTACTAGGATCCTGACCAGGATTAATAACCTCAAGAGTGTAAGTGCAAATCATGTTTAAGATCTTTCAGAAAGCATACAACTTTAATTTGTTGGTTTTACTTTTCACAAATCTATTTCTAACACTTCATATATTCATATTTTATTTTCATAGCACCTCTTGATATCCAGTAGTTTTTAGTGGGAAAAAAAAAATAAAGACAAAACCATTAAATACAATAAAAAATGAAGTCTTTATTCTTTTGGCTCAACTGTAATGTGGTTTACTGTTCTTTATGGTAATAGCATTTTCCTGCATGCAGTTCACTGACACACAAGTCAATATTTTTGTAAAAGGAGGAGTCAACATCGAATTTTTGCTTGTGTAAGAAACACAAAATGTCCTGATGTGATCAATTATACAAGTTTTCTATTTAATTCCTGTGGAAAAAAAAACATTGTGGATCCCATATTATATTTAGAACAGTTCTAGTGCAGCATGAATCAACAATAAGAAGAATAGTCTATGTAAACAAACACTGGTAAAGATTTTATGAATAAAAAGACTACCTTGAAACTTCTGATGCAGGCAGTGCTAGAATTTTAAACAAATCCTCCCCACCACATTTCAATTACAAGTTATATCTATTTGGAAGCAAGTGCATTTTGGACTCAGTTTGAAACTTATTTCACATTAAAATGTGTGCAAAAATACAGTACTAATAAAAAAGCAGAAACCTAAAGCTACCCCATTCTTTCCTTTGTTTCTTATTTTGTGAAGTTCTTGAATTAAAAAGTGCTATGGATAGAAAGTAATAAAAGTGACAATAACATCAACCTGAAGATAATCTCATTTCTTATTTTATGTACAAAACGCTGAAAAATAAAATAAAATGGTATTTTTTACAGTATTTATATTTTCTTAGAAAATTCTATCCATGTAGTTTTCAACAGATTAAGCAGTTTGCAACATATCCTGTACAGTCTGACTATGCACCGTACAGTAGTCACTTAAAATTTTAGAATGCAAAGCAAGAAGCTCTTAAATAACTGCAAACTATTGCTTGATGTTGTGAAAGAATGATGACCAATTGAACAATTTATTTCACTTAACCACTGAGCTATGGCTTCCCATATTAGACTCTTAACAGTGGAAGGAGTAAAATTACAGCAGCAAAGGCAAGATAAACATGCATCAGTGATAGCTTCCAAACTATCTATAATGGTACAGAATACTTCATATTAGCTGTTGAGAGCTTGCAAATTACACTTACTGTGGTACATATTTGATGCAATAAATATTGTGCACATGTCATTATTTGTTTGCTCAAACATGCACCACGGGATAAAATAACTATTTACATAGGGGGTACTTTTTTAATCAACACATACAATGTCAACCTTGCTGAGAGCAGGAGATGGCTAAATGATACTGCAGGGTGAAGCAGAACAACTTCGTAATCCTTAAGTTTTTGGTAAACTCAATTTCCCAAGGTCAGGTAAACTGTTTTCCGCAGAAGAATACTTAGAAGTGGACTCTATGTCCCTCGGTAGAATTTTTATGCAGAGATTGTTCAACTATTGTTAAATGACTTATGAAAAAATAAAACATCTGTTCTATTATTGTAGACTCTATGGGACTTTACAGGCACATTAAGATTTGTCTGGATGAGATACTGGATGGATACTGTTATTAAGCACCTCAACATACAGAGCCACCCTGAAACATGGAAGTAGTCAGACTGCTGCTTTGTGCGACGTCATGTTTTCCCATGCATGAACTACAAGTGCAGCATGCCTTCATGCAAATCACTTCTGTCTGTACATTATAGAGAATCCGAGAGTAGAACACCTGGTCCTCATACCCCCTTCCCCAACATAAAACCCATTTACAAAAATAGTCACATATAATAGTAAACAACCTGTGAATTAAAAAATGATAAGTTCACCAACACTGATTTTTGTAAAAATATGGCAGATGTGACTGTTGAAATGCTAACAGTGGATACAATTTTTGTACTGTGTGTTTCATGTTAAACACAGAGATTCATAGGTTTGCACCTTTTTTTTAAAACTGGTCCCTACAGTCTGTTGGCCATTTTATCATCTCTTCAGCAGTGTCAGCTGGTACTAAAAACAACAACCTCCTGTCAAGATGTTACCCTGTTTTACAGAGTTGCAGTTTGATGACGAGGGGTCACTGTCTTGCTATAGGCACTGACCTTTTATATATATATATAAT